>OZ038480.1:787502-905002 GCA_964036315.1 Acanthosepion esculentum | reverse complement strand
CGTTGGAAAGATGTAAATTCATCTTTTCTCCTAGCAGCTATTGGGTAACTAGGAGGGATTGTATCAGTAAATCATTATTTACTCCCCAAAATTCTTGCAATCTAAAAAATAGTGTTTACAAAAGCCGTAAAAAACAAATAAATCAATCGTATTCATGAAAATGCCTAATATGCATTATTATATACATTTACACGCAGTTTCTGCATTTTTATCTAATAGGAGGCTAAATATGGCGCCTAAATTAGGACAGAAAAACATAAATGGAGAGTGCGATGGGTAAATTATCGCCATTTTATATTTTTAATTACGCGCATCCGCGTTGTTTGTTTTTGATTTTGTCGACTGTACAGTAGAGTAGTGTCAGTTAGGCACTATCTGTGGGAAACATGACACAATTCTCAAATTCCTTTGAGGCAAATTTATGATTCCACACTCCCAGAATGTTTTTGTTTTTATCTTTCTCAATAAAGAACTGATTTTGCTTCCTTTTTCAGTTTTCCAAGGAATTGAATCTTTACTATTATTATGAGAATTCTGAAAAAAACCCAAAAATAAATGATAATTCAAACGAACAACATCTGCTGAATACAATGAATGGATAAAAACCTTTAAACTGAGGCGGAACAATATTTGCCTGGGTGCCAAAGAAAAATACGAACACTCGCGTTGTCCTGATGAGATTCGACATCATTTTTGCTAATTCATTCCTGATAACGTTTTGAGTTCTGAAGCTCTTATAGTGAATAATACTGTGAATATCTGTGAATATAATATTCAAACTTATTTATTTATTGAAATGACCTTCATAAAGTAAAGGAATCTTGTCTTTCCTTTAATTATTGGATGAAAATTACTTCCCTTATTTCGTGGGTAACATCAGTTCTAAGACAAATAGATTAGATTTTGTGATATCTAAATACATCTTAAAAGAAAAACAAATTAAACTTACTTATATGCGTACGTGGTGAAAGAATTAGGAAGTTTTAAGGTTTACTTTTTACCCTTTTTAATACCACATCATTTCAAAGATTCGTGCCGGATTTTCATTGTTAATATAAAATGATCGCAACTTGAACTGTCGTTTGTTTCGGTGCCGATTTCTGGTGTGTTCTAAATTCAAACATTGAATCGTTCAGTTGAGAGTTAATATTTGTTAAATGTTAATGTTTTGTCGACAGATAGATGCCTTAAAGATGGAGGATGGAAATTTACATTTTCACCATATGATGCTCTATGAATTTTGGAAAGGAATAAGCGTCGGAATCGCGATGAAAAACCACATTATGAAGGTTTATTTAGATCGTGATCGAGCTCTTTAGATGGTCAAAAATTGGTTTGGCAGATTTCATAAAAGTGATTTTAACTAAACGGTCAATCAGTCTCCGGGCGACTTCCGATGTCGATCAAAACGCCCTGCTTCTCATCGTGGAGAATAAACTGGAGATTCCGACGGAAGAGATTGATAAGTGTTTGGAAATCGATATCTCAACTGCTTTTCGCCATTTGAAGAGACTGGGGTTTGTTTCTAAACTGAACACGTGGGTGCCACATTCTGTTTTATTTCGTTTTGGACAGAATTGTCGTCGGCGATAAAAATGGATCGTTTATAAAAATGTTCGACGCAAACGGAGATGGAAACAAGCTTGTGACTGTGCAGAACCCGTGGTTAAACCGGGTTTACATCCAATGAAAGTGTTTCTGTCCGTTTGCAGAGGAATACTTTCTTCCAGCCGGCAATAACTTCAAAGAACTATCGCGACCAACTCATCAATCTCAGTGCGACCCTTCAAGAAAAACGTTCGATTTTGGCAAATCGAAAAGAGTGTCGTTTTCCACCACTACAACGCAAGACCTCATGTTGTAAAACAGATTTTGCAGAAACTTAAAGATTTGAAATGGGAAATCCCCCTGAACCCATCGTATACTGCTGACTTGGTTCCTTCGGATTTTCATTTGCCCTGGTCTCTGAAAAACAATTTAAATGAGAAAAAATTGTAGTCAGAAACAATCTTCTTCAAACAATAAAGACGAAGTTTCTACGAAAACGGCATCAACAAGATTGTAGAACGATGGGTAAAACATATGTTTAAAACAATGTAAGCTTTTTACTCGAGTAATAAATGCTTTTTTGTGATTATGTAAAATTTTGTTTTTAATTTTCTAATCGGTCACAAACTTTTGCAATAATCTAATATAAAAAAAGTTAAGGCATTTAAAAGATTTTCTATGTAAAAAATAACAATCAAACATGAATTTTCAAAACACCCAAGAGAAATAAACGTCCCCAATCCGAATCCTCATGAGAAAAATGAATTTTAATAGATTTTTAAATGTGTTAATGATAATTAATCAATGTAAAAGAAGACTTTATCTCCACTTGCAATCGGCAGATTGCGCAAGACTTAAGATTTTCAATCAATGGGTGTTTTTTACGGGCCAACACATTCCAACAAGTGGTTGCTGTTTTATCAAGTCACCATTTAGAGACAAATACAAATCAAGGAATGAAGAACTTCTATTTTTCCATTAGCATATCCATTGACGGCTTCTAAATCGTTTCATGTACCCAATTTCACTGACAAGGTTTTGATCAACTCATGTGCATAGTTTTTATGTACTTCCCAATAATGACGCACGCTGGGACCATCTCAACAGGATGATACTGAACAAGAAGCCAACATATTGACTAATCAATCCTGGAGAGATTTTCGAAACATGGGTTTTATTGTCAGAACGCTAACGATTTAACCATTCGGTTAACAATCATTTGTCGTTTTTTAAAGGAGCAAAGCAAAGTGTGACTAATTAAATTTTAAGCCCCCAAAAATTAAATTTAAAATAAAATTTTAATTCTAAAAAAATTGTAAGAGAATGAATTTGATTTGATTTTTACGGCTTATCAACCCTTTGGTGGTTATTTGACGCATTCGGTGGAGGAGGAACATATTCAACAAAAAATCGAAAATGGCTTTTCTCACTGCAAATTATTCATTGTATCATATCTAAATAATTTACAATAAAATATATATACATATATAGCCGATTACACACTATTTCAAGCTCAATTTAGGTTTATAGCTTGTAACCATGCAATGAGATGAGGTAACATAAACCGTAGATTTGTCTGCGGAATATCATTATACATTATTATTATATAATTATAGTGAAATCATTAAGGCTTTTGTCAAAAGTATTTTATTTTTGGTTGTATATTAATTTAAAATATTCCTTTTTACGGTCTTTATTTTTTAAATGAAATAAGATCATTCTAAATTTCAGAATTTCGCTATTGCCCATGACTAGAAGAAAGCGATCTAAAAACAACAATGGAAAAGAGACGTAACAAAGCGTAAACGAAATAGCTCCAGTTTGTTCAACTTAGGAAATTGTAGCATTGTAGCCAAAGTAGTCTAAAATGCTGCCAATAACAAAAAAGAAAATGAAAAATACCTAAAAACAAATCAAATATAGTATCAAAATTTATATTATTTGTATTTATTTGTTATGTAACTAAATACATAATTGTCTAGAATGTTTCCATGAAACTTGATATTTACTGTAATAAATATTATTGTTGTTATTTTACTTAAGTGTAAGGTAGTCCTGCATTTACAATTCCTTACGGCTAATAATTAAAAGAAATGTTGATCAAAATGCCTAAAACTTTTAAGCGCTTATTGCAGCAAAATGATCAAATATTGAATACGCCCCCCTCCGCCGAATGCGTCATTTAAAGCCGAAAATTATTTCATTATTGTATTAATAATTCTTTTTTTAGCCTTAATATTTTTTTTGAGAATAACAACTATATTTTCCGGTACAATACTACTATTTAACCCATAACTGGGGGACAGATTCACATCTTTTGTCGGGATATTTGCGGAAAGAATCCAACTTCAATTTAAAATCGGCACTCCGGTTTCTCAATTGAGCTGCAGTTGCACCACCCGAACATCCGCAAGAGAATAAAAAATCTACGATTTTGCAATGTTTCGTTTTTTTTAATCGGGGACCTATACTGACTTCAAGAGATGCTTCGGTTCTACATATGTGAATTGGTAGGAGTTGAAATCCATGTGTAGAGATATCCGACCATTTGTACCCTTGCTGCACTACGATCTCATTTATGTAATAAATACGAATTGCTAAACGTTTATCAATTAACATTTTTGTCTGGCTTTTGCGTGAGATTCATTTACAAAACCCCCAGAACTTATCAGATTGGAATGTAATGTCATGTACCTCTGGCATGTCATTTCCGTGTGAATGCCAAAGTTAATCAAAATTAACTATTTGAAGTTGGTCGATGATTAGTGTGCTGAAATCTTGTAACAACAATCTCTTTTTTCTAGAACCTGAATGTATTAGGTTGTTCATAAACTGACGGCTGCTTAAACTACACCACTGTGCAAATTAATTGAAAGAAATCGAATAATTCCGTTATTATTTACTTTTTTCGTATTTTTCCAATGAAACATGACCCAGTGCATATGTTCATTCCACGAAGTTGTTCATTGCAGATTGACCACAGATTCTCGATTGGATTTAAATCAGGAGAGTTTCCGGGACAGTCTATAATACTTTGATTTGGTCACTGGTAAGGCTTTGATTCGCTCACTGGTAAGGATTGCCAGTGTGTTCGTGCAGCATTACTATTTTCGTACGCTTCCTTGGAGTAGCGTCCATCGTAGACAATGGCTGTAGGAAAATTAATCAACAGTCGAGACAATAGTGTCTGGGTGTGATAAAAATCTGATGCAATCACGGACGACGCAGTATTTTTCAAGGCCAGACGAATTTCAGCATACACCTCGAAAACAGATTCATATTAATGCACACCACTGCAAATGACCTAATCTGAGGAAAAAAATAGAAATCGATTACACCCTGTTACTCCAATGGATCTAAAACTGATCGTATGGTGAAAGAAAAGAAACTAAAGTGGTTGTTTTAATTAATTTGTACAAGGGTGTATGCATCTGAGTAATGCTTCAAAATAATATCTACTCAATATTTCTCTAGTCTATATGTGTTTTTGGAAAAAGCAACCATTGTGCTATATATTGATTAATATTTAGTCTTTCCCAAATAATATTTTGCGTGTACGTCCCAGACTAAATGTAAAAATAAAATTAAAAAATTACTGATCCCTTTTTTGCATGCGTTTCAATTTGATCACAATGGCCACTGTCCATAACATCTTTTGTTAGGAAAGTTAGTTCACTGTGTCGTGCCAGTCAATTTTTCTCGTCAGAATCCATATTGCACATTTATTAATCTACCATTTGTCGTCCGTACACCGAATATTACTGTTATATCTAGTCTGCTGCCCCGGATATATATCCAAGATTCTTGATAAAACCCAGAAAAGGATCTATAATTTTATTGGTCCTGACCTGGCATCCCTATGTCTTTTTCATATTTTCATGGAAGGTGTTCTAATGAGCTTTCCTCTTGAGTACCTCGATCGCATGAATTTAAGTGTACTACTAGATTGGTAACTAGGTCCCATCGCTTTATTGTTGAAATAATTAGATGTAACTAAGTTTTATGTAAATAGTTTCTCTTTTCACCTCTGGAACTCTCTTCCGCTTTATTGCTTCCCAATATTCTACAATCTTCAAAAAATAAAATGCAATATTAATCGCCATCTTCTGTCTCCCTAAAACCTGTTCTTTTATTGTCATTTCTGCTCACTAAAGTTTCCCCATTCTCTTTCACTCCTAGTAACTCTTTTTGTCATAGTGGCATTATCGCCTTGCTTGGAGTGAAATGATTTAAAAATTAACGAATGATTATTGAAGATGTTTTCCGGGAGTATGGGAACTATTCTGAAGTCAAAGATGGACAACCTTAGAGGTCTACACTTTCACTTTTGTTTATCTGTCACTGAAGAGTATAGAAGTGGATTCATGCCTTTCGAAACATTGATTGTGCTACATTGAGTTTGAAATCAATTTGCCACTTCCATTTTGCGTTCCGTTAACCGTTGTGCCATGTTTACATAGTTGGAGTGATGCTCCTTCTTGTGAAGTTCGGAAATGAAGAAATAAGTGACGGGGTAGAGGACAGAAGTTCTCCAGCGCTTTCAAATGATCAATTTAATTCACTATAATTCTAAAAAATCATTACACCCCAAGTAAGGCGTTAAAACCACTAAAAGGCAAATGTTCCAACGCTAATATTTACTATCAATAAATTAATCTAGCAGTACCCGATGTTTTGAATTATCTGATGAGTCAAAATTCTTAATTTAATGATTGGATACTTGGAATTTTCATACCTATAAGATAATCTTGGAATTTTCCACTGGAATTTCCACTACTGCATCGTTAAATAAATGAGCTTAACAATTTTAACAAAATATTGCAATAGCAGGTTATGAACGCAGGTTATTATTTAAAGAAGTTATAAATAAAATAACATTGTTTTTGATAAATATTATGTTTATATGACTTTATTTCAGATAAAAATCGCTTTATTTCAAAAGTTTGACTTTCACACGATAAATTGTAAATATACTCTTAAAGCCAAACAAATACGTAAAAAATTATGTGATAATAGACATCAGTTTGATAAAGTGGTTCTAAAGTCTGGGGAAGCCTGATAAAATCCTATCAGTAATTGAATGACAAAATGAAAAGAAAAATCCACGTAGCGCATTTCGTACTTTAAAATAAACGTTCTTTCACTCTTTATTTCGCTAAAACCAAATAACCGATCTCCGATATAACTTTACTTCCGTCAGTCCTCGCAACCAAAATCGAATGTTCCATTATTTATCTGAGTCAACAGCAGGACACAATGCTTGCGTGAACTAAGAAAGACACGGCCAACGTGGCCTACTCTTGTTCCCTGAAAATCTATGGTTACGAGTTTCGCGAATGACATAGCAAAATATCAATTTATTGGGTTTCATTTTTTCTTTTTTTACTCCGTATTCTTCTGACCTGTCTCCAAATGATTATTGTTTTTTTCAAACCACTGCACAAACTTTTAATTCTAATAAAGAAAGCACAGAAAATACATTCAAACATTTTTCTGTTCTATCATAAGTGTTCTCATTAGCAAAAATATAGAGTTGGAAACAAAGCTTTTATTAACAACGATACAATACCGTAAAGCGCACATATCAAACATCAGTATAATCACCGTTATTTTCGACCGTCTGCTTCCAACAACAGGGTAAGCTATGGATAGCATTTTTGTAAAATTCAGACAGCTTGCTATCGAAGAAGTCAACAACTGCAGTTTTCGCTTCTTTATCAGTTTCCAAACTTTTGCTATTCTAGCTGTCCTGCAATGCCCAGAAGAGATCAGCTGCGTGTTTCTTGAAATACTTGATTGACCCAACGTTACGATTAGCCAGGGTTTAAGCCGGATTTCTAACCATACAGAAACAATGAGCGTTACTCTTCACGAGAGAGAGGATCATTTCCTGGGACATTTCTGGAACGTGTAAGAAGGTCTGAAACGATAAAATTAATCAATAATTAATCAAAAGTTATTGCATTTACTTATATATAAATAAATATATAAATCAACAAATAAACTTATATATGGGATAACGATATATAAATTCATACATAAATTTTTATATAACAAGAAAAGTTTTGAAAGAAAAGATGTATGACAAATTCATCAAACTGGGTTTGTTTACGTTGTTGTGACTACACATATGTACGAACGAGAGACGCTGTTAGTTTTAAAATTTAGAATTTATTTTCATGCAATCTAGCCAATTTCGTCTAAATTAATTTTATTTTTGTTTCGTGACTTTTGTTATTATTATCCCACATTGCGATTGTAGTTTAAATTCCTTAGTAGACGCTAATTCTGAATGACAAAATGTAGATGTTGTATTTGTCATATTGTTTTGCTGTTTGTAGACTAACTTCCTCTTCTCTCACCGTCTTTGGTACACTCCATAATTTTTAGCTTTTTCAACCTACATCTCATGAACGCCATGAGTTTTCGTTTATCGCCAGCTTAAAAACAATATATAGCTTACCCACGAGACTCTTTTTACGTACAGACGCCAATGAGGTAATTTTTTTAACTACAGCGATAACAGAAGATGTGCCACGAATGATGAAACGTTGTAAAAACCTGGACGTAAATTTACTGTGGCTGAGCTAGCGATTTAAGCACTTTCGAGACATTTTCGTCTTAGTCAATTATTTTCTCTAATTAGAGTAGCATTCAAAATTGTCATCAGTTTCATTATGGTGAACAACCAATGCGTTTTGTGTGTTGTTTCTTAAAATGTCTTTCTTTCAAACGTATATATATATATATATATATATATATATATATATATATATATATATATATATATAGTTGTGCGGGAACTTAGATCGATAATGTTTCTTGTAAATGAATTCTCTCAAGTAATTATATATCTCTAAAAGTATGAACATGCACCGAATAATTCACAAAATATTTTATGTGTGGTCTTCAGAAAGCAGTAGAAAAGCCAATATGTCTGATTAATTAATGAAATAGCTATCGCCTCGACGTGACTCTTTGAATGATTTCGTTAGATTAATCGAAAGTATTGCATGTTGTAATGTTAGTTGTTATCGCGAAGAAATATGGAGGATGCAACAATTGATTTAAACAAAAGCGAAAAATTGGTTCTGGAAACAAAAAAAAAACACCCGTTGATTAAATCGAACAATTACCCGAGATAAAAATAAAAAAAGAAAAGGCACCCCCACAAAAAAACCCCAAATTAATCGAATCGACAGTTTTATTTTTGATCTTAAAAATATCAAAGTCATTCGTTGCATATCAAAAAAGTACTCCTCGACATTAGACACTCTATCCCCAAAATTTGGATTAAAAAATAACCCCGTCTTGTTTCATGGGATGTGATGTCCGACACAGCACTCTTCTGTTCGTCTGAATACAAGCTGTTACAATTTATTTCCCTGAATGACTGTAAAAGCAAAGTTGGCTGCTGTCACCTTCAAAGTACTCTCTTTGTGAGGCTATGGAATTCTTGAGGCGATAGGGTAATTTTTGGAAACTTTATTGGAGCTCTGGAACACCTTTCAGTAGTCACATGTACTTGGATCTCAGGACACTTTTCAATTTTAGAAATAGCCAAAAATCACCAGAGAAAGGTCTGGTAGATAAGATGGATTGCCCATTTTTGTAATAGATTTCGTAGCAGCGAAATAATGAAGCACTGTCATAGAAGAGAATCCACTTGTCATACAAGAGTTCAGGTCTTTTACTCCGAACAGATTCTTTTACCAATCTTCAAACAAAACTTGATATTAATCCCGTATTCCAGATTCCAGCAAACTTTTTCCTCCAACAGTGTAACATGAACAAATAGTACTTCCTCTAATGTTAAGCAACGAATGACTTATTTGATATGCGTCTCAAAAAGCGAAAGTTGGAACATGTTCCGACGTGCTCAGGTATAAATATTTACCTGACACGTTACCCAAGCGACACGTCGCAGTTATTCCAGGAATTAAAGGATATGATAGACGTCAATGATATATATAGTCCAATGAAACAAAGACGTGATCTGATCATAGGAATCAAATATGTGGTTGGCGTTTTTGGCGATATTTATAATTTTGTGGAAGACGTTAATCACAATATAAGAAAAATATTAATATGAAGTACTTTATTATATTGGCAATTTTAGAAATCTGAAGACAAAGTAGTAGCAGACATATAGATAGATATATAATAAACATAATGAGATAGATAGATAGATAATGAACAGAATGAGGTAGATAGATTGATATATAGATATATAGATGTGTTAAAAATTAAATCAGTGTAATAAAAAATTCCTTTTCGAAATTCATTTTGATCGAGCCAAGAACTTTTCATTTTCCACCCGTATTATAGGAACTGGTATTTTTCAAAAAGTATGATATTAATTTGATTTCCGGAAAACGAGAGTTATTATTTACATTTGAAACATCGTCCTCATCTTTGTTGTTAAGGTTGGAAAATTTCGGACGTTGTCCCTCCGGCATTCTTCAGGTGTCTGTCGATCTGGGTAACTTCTGGAATTTTGATCTGAACCCTTTATTTCTTTATAAATTTTTTCATGCTTTGACTATTGCTGCTACATATGGTGTGGTGCACTTGGATGAATATCAGATCAAGAAAGATTTGGTGTCGCCAACATTCCAGATAGGGGTGCGTACTGATCTTGGGGCATGATGGAAATGCTAAATTCGGATTAAAAAAAAAATTTTAATCGATTTTACATTTCTACCCTTTATAAAAATATTTGTGGCATTTATATACTTTGTTGGAAAAATGTCAGGACAAAAATTTCATACCCATTTTACCACACATGATAGGGGCACGCATAAAAGTGTAATATTGGGAATGAACACTAAATTAATTGGCAAGCAAGCATTTTATGCAGATGTACGCGCGAGCGCAAACACACACGCACACACGCACACACACACACACGCACACACACGCACACACACATATATAATATCAATTGATAATTAGTAGGGATAATTCCAATAAGAACATTAATCCAAAGAGAGCTCAATGTAATAACAGAGCAATATAATAATGATTACAGAATCCTTAAAAATCCATTCAGTTATAATTTATTTCATGAATATACCATTCTATATAAAATGTAAATTCTGGGGTTTTAGTTCCAAAATTGTATGTTATTCGAAAAGTTGTATGTTGTATGAGCGTTTGACAGGCATCCATTCATCTTGCGAGATAATGGTAGCGCTCTGCGTGGTCAAAAATTCACTTCTTTTGTGACAGGTTATAGAGTGGCCTAACAGTCCGATTTTTGAACTGAACTCTCTTCTGCAGGCATGAATGACTAAATTGGAATGTGGAATGAATGCCTGTGATTCCTCTCTCTGCTCATTGTGTTATATTCTGATAATCAACTGTTGGTTAAGCTTTTTATTGTCCTTCATGATGTAATATGTTATGCTGTGTGCTCACCGGCTAGTGACACTGGAGTGACCTCTCTAAGGCGAAAATCTGGGCGATGGTATACGGAGTCCCTGTGCCGTCCAGACGAAATGCCCCCACTCACGGCCGTACCAACAAGATCCAAAAGAATACAGAGCATACATTTAGGGCCGGTTTAGCTGTAGGTGTTATCGGAAGACTCTCACTCAACCGCTTTCGGGCTTTACCCCAGATTTTCTGTTTAGTTTCACTGCCTTTTCTGCATCTGGATATCGCTGCTCAGTAGCAGAGGTATAAAATCAAGGTTGTCCTCTTATATGGACTGCATTCCAGGGTTGATGAAACATTATTGGTATGATGGTAAAAGTGTATCAGTTGAACGACGTCTGTCGTCACAAAAAACAAACCTAATGCCAAAATCTATGGACCATTTTAAAAATTGCCCAAGCCTCCTCGGCATTGTCCTTTTGGTGACACCTCAGGCGCCGGGTAATAAAATTCTCCTCCCCCTGAAAGGCGACGTACTGCCTGGTGGGCGGAATGTCTCTTCAGGCATGGGCTTTATATTTTTAACTTCCTCAACCTCCTTTAGTTAGTCCTTATATTATTGTTACGGAGCACAGTCTCCTCAGAGATGAAGAAGAGACTTAAGGCTACACAGAAGGATACTGAGAATACCATGAACTAAACATGTGTGCAACAACGAAGAAGATATAGAAATATGTTTAACTATATAGGTGCGCCGCTGTTTCTATAGATGGTGGTAAGAATGTGGCTCGACAGTGAAACCTCTTCGATTAACTGCTCCTCGATTAATTTCCAGCTTTGTTACAAGCAGAAATGTAAGACGAGTAAAGAAGCAACCAGACAGAGAGTTGGTAGACAACGGTTAACACATTGGGACAACAATGACAGCCATGTCCGATGCCAAGGAATGTTGAATCCGAAGCAAGACTAATCATTCGCCCGCCCACATCGATTACTAACTTTAATCTTAAAAAAAAAGAATGTTTTCTCAAAAGATGAAGTCTGAGAATCATGCCAAAGATGAGGTAATTCGATAGCATGGCTTACTTTATTGGAATTAAAACAGGCTTTGGGCCCGTGAAGCGACATGATTATAGAACTTTTCGGAGTGTCAGTCAGTGACAACTGTTAATACGAGATCTATAAGTCCACCATTCAACCATACTTAGAACATTGCTGCCACATATGGTCCGGTGACCCTGCTATTTACCTTAATCTCCTTGATAAAACACAAAGTAGAATCAGCAATATTATTGGTCCTGATCTAGCGGCGCAGCTTCAGTCACTTACCCACCGCCGTAAAGTTGCTCCTCTGTGTCTTTTCTATAAATACGGATGAGCTCTTCGCTTTAGTGCCTAGACTTTTTAAAATTTAAGCGCAGTACTAGCCTGGCGTCAAAGTCTCATCAATTTATAATATGGATTTTTTATTAATCAGACAGATTTTTATCACTTTAAACGCTATTTTTAGTGTGTTATTTCTAGTAGGTGCTTCGTTTATTTATTAAACAGTATATTTATTTATTTTCGTATAACGGCCTGAATGTCTGAGAAGTCATATTTTCGAGCTACCGTTTAGCCCGGATAGGCCTTACCGACTTTGCCACGATAAGGAGTCGATCAGGTGAGGCCAAATTGCGTACTGTCAAGCGAAATTTCTCCTGTTATAAAACTCTCGAAGTTTTTCATATCTGCAAAGTTTCGTTCTTCGTGACCAAGTTAGGAAGGCGTACCGGGCTGAATGGTCCACAAATACGAGTATCCACTAAAAATAACATTTAAAGTAATGAAAATAAAAAGATTGTGTAAATGGATGGCAGAGCAAGGAATGGATTGATAGTAAAATGATAAATATTACTAAGACGTAGAGCAATTGGGTGGCCATCACGATCACCAGACCTAAAAGCTACAAAGCCTTAAAAGTTGTGTACAGCTATGATCTCGCCCGTCCTGAAGAAATTACGTCACATAGAAGATTTCAAGGAATTTGAACTTTTAAAAAAGTACACATTCAGAAAAAGCTTTAGTATTGTGACAAGATTTTTTTTTAAATCACTGATATGATTATTTTGGAAGAAAATAAAAAAAATCAAGTAACGTAATCGGAATTATCTTACCATTATTGTATAAAAATGAAATAAAACAAATGTTCATTTTATTTTTTGTATAACTTAGATTTACAGAATCTTTTTCAAGCATTTTAATAATTACATGTTTTTTTTTAACTAGCCAGCCTATTTTCCCCCTTTTTGCGTTATTTATTTTTCACAATTCTTCTGTCTTCTACCCTCCGGCATTTCTAACAGACACTGAAGGATAAACGACGGGAACGTCTAATAAATAAACAATAGAAATTTAGGAAAATACTATGACTAAACCATAAATATTTAAAATCCTTTTTTCGAACTGAAGTGGCTAGGACGACGTGGAGTAATTGAGTGGCCATCACGATCACCTGATCTAACACCACCAAGCTTATTCTTGTGGCATGAACTGAAAGTTTTTGTTCACAGGTTCAAAGCAAAAACAATTCCTGAATTAATAAAATTTTCAGATAAATTTTCTGAAATTAATGTAGAAATGTGTCAAATGATTTGAAGTGTTTCTGATAGGACTCAGCGTTTTATTGAACATGAAGGGGAGCATTTTGAACATGTTAAATAGTTTGTTAATCATAACAAATCATGTTGTTTCGATATGATAATACTTATAAATTGTAAATTATTTTTGTTCAATAATAGTTAATAAATTAAAAAGGGTGTTACCTTTGCCACAATCTATATATAATTCACACGATTCTTCCTTTAGACTTTTTCTTTTAATCCTTAATGGAAATGGTAATGGTAATATTACCAGTTTCCTTATAAGGAAACATTTGGCATTTATTGATTGAGCCACCAGAACTGCTTCTGGTTGAAATTCATAAAATCTTTCTTTTAAAACAGTTTTCAGGAAAATAGATTTCTCAAGTCCAGTAACTGTTATCATTTTTATCCATTGACTTGAAGTAGTGTGGAATGTTAATATCTTTATTATGTGATTAATTTCTCTTCGAATTACTTGTGCTATCCATTTCAGTTGTTGCTGCTGTTGAAAGTCCTCAAATGATGTAGTTTCTTTTACCTGGTAGAATAACGCCAGTTCAGAAGAGTCGAAGAGGTATGGTCTTCACCAAGAATCATCGGCTTCATTTTCTCAAAGCCATTTTTAACCATTGATCTTAGAAAACGGTGGTATACAGCTTCTAGTTTATCTCTACGGATAGAAAACATTTAACATTGACAATGGTAAACTAAACACTTATTGTTGACAAGTAAAGCAAAGACGTAGAAATAGAAAAAATAAAAGGAATAGAACAATTTTTCAAATGCCGTCTCATTAATTTATTAAACAGTTCATAATTCCTTTTGTTGTAGATGTGACAATAATTATGGAAGAAATCAGGAAAACGAAAACAACGATCAAGTTTCGTGGTAAAGAAAATATCAAAAGCTTGTTTTTGAATCACATAAAGAGTTTAGCTTTTCCTTTTCCGTCTTTAAACAGAAAACGAGAAAAAACAAGACTAAATTTAAAAAAAGGCGGGAAAAACAAAAATATCTGCTGACTATACACACATATACTCACACAAGAAACAACGATCGTACATTCGATTTTGGAAATTGCTAAAACAGTTTCATTGAATATTTTTTCTATGCAGACATAGTATAGAACGTATCACATGATAGAGAAGAAAACAATAGACCAATCAATCAAATACTTCTCTTTTATTGTTGAAAGGTCTGAAGCATTCGACCTCTTTAAAAAATAAACAGTAGTCAACAACGAAAAATTCACTTGTAGTACTAGCTTTTAGCCTTTTTTTTTGTTCCGTGTCTCTTCGAGACGTAGGCGATCAAACAATTTCCCGCCAAATATCGTATTAGCTACTCTTAAATTATTGCTTTTACTTTCAAATTGTTTGAATCCCAATATAATTCCCCCGCCAGAATAAAAAAAAATTTCTGGAGAGATTTTTTTTATCAACATCTCCAAAGCACTCATTGTTTTCAATGTTATCATCATCACTTATACATTTTCTTGAATCACTATACAGTTCGCTGCCAGAATAAGAAGACCCAGGACTTGCTAAAATATCCCCAGAAGAATATGCAGGGAATTTCTTCAGGGGTGCCGCCACTTTAAATGCCAAGATTGTGTCGATGATTTTGAAATCATATTTATCACTTTTTAAAAATACCTCTAAAAAGGAATATGTAGCTAAAGCGTGTATAATTATATTGAACTATTTCTCATGAGATACCACACTCAGTTAAAGATATTTCTCACGAAACGTCCGATCAGCCGGTTCCGTTTCTTTTTTAAAAGAATATTCAGGATTTTTTTATCAATCAAGATCTGCAAGAGTAATTTGGCGCCATAGCTTCGTTTTCTAATTTATTTTTGGACCAATCAAAATGGCAGAATTAGGAGTAAAACAAGAAAACGGTTTTGGAAAGGCTACAAGCATGGCAGCTTTTCAGTGAAGCTTTCTGTTTTTAAAATGTCACGAAAGTGATCTTTACTTGTTGAAAGGGAAAAAAGAAACAAATAAAAATATTTTCTCAGTAGGAAAAGGCATGTATATGTATTTGTGTGTGGCAAATGATTTCGGATTTTCATGCCAGTCTGAAAGTAACTACCACAAACTGACTGGTTCACTAATTCTGCTCACAGCACATGTGCTTGTTAGAATTCGACCAACGCTTACTCTTTAGCTACTTAGGAACCAACCTTATTCACTCACTCACTCACTCACTCAACTCTAAGTAGACCTTGTGACCTGCCAGTTCAAGAAGCACCCCACATATTGAAGTCTTCTGTTAGTTAAAGTCGCGAAAGTGGTTCCATCGCCAGCTTGCGAGGCCTGTCGCGTAACTTAAAGTATTTGGTATACCTCAGCGGTCATCCATCTGAGTACCAAGCTCAACGTTACTTAACTTCGAATGAGAACCGTCAGTCTTACGATTAACCCATATATTCGGGCAGCAGACCAAGTAGCTTATAAAACTTATTAATATATCTTTATTTTCTACTTAAAACTGTGGCATTAAATACAGTTCTATATTTATAAATACGCGCAATCGTACAGAAGGTCTGGTGGATGCTTCATGTATAAAACAGGACTAGGAACAAAAATTGCTCTTTCCCCTTCAGTACCTCCCTTTTGGAACACCACAGATACTAGGAATTAACCCTCTCTTCCACCTTCAGAAAGGTACTGCCTGCAGGGTCATCTTCTTGGAGTAGAGCTTAACCCTTAAAGCACTGAGTGTTCCTGAACAATTTTAACTCTTCTGCCTGAGATCCTGAGTCAAAATTCGCAAATAATTGGTATGTAATGTTTCACGGTAGATATAAAATAGTTACAATTACGGTGGCTGAGCATTACGTCATTTTTCTCTACCACCGGTAAAGCGGTGGTCAGGGCTCAAAGGGTTAATAACAAGGACCGGAAAAGAAATTTGAATGTTTCTGGAAGCATACAACGTCGAAACGTCGTAAATGTGACAATAAAGATGAGGACAACAGACCAAACAATGTAAATCGTGTAAATAGTTACAATACCTTATCTCAAGAAATATAGACAAATTGGTAAATTTTGTTAGAAACAAAGAAATGTGTACTGAACTGCAAGCTGATATCTATCCTCCTGTGTGGTAGTGAATGCTAGTCGGCATTAAAGAAACTCGAAGTGATAGCTATATGGTTCTACATAGGGACAGAGCACTTGAGGAACAAAGACGTTCTAAAGAAAATCGGAACGAGAATAGCACTTATACTTAAAATCAAAAAGACACTATTGCAATTTCTGGGACACATTATGAAGAAAGACTTCTTGTAGAATTTATCACTCATAGAATGTATTGAGAAGATAGGCAGAGGGAAACATAAAGTAACCTAGTTAATGGTTTTGTGTGAAAAGATAACAGAGAAAAAAGAAGAATGATAAAGAATCAAATATTGTCTGGAACTAAAAGAGGCAAAAAGATTAGAAGAGACATGATCATTTGCTTGGTTGGTTGGTTGATTTTGTTTAGCGGCATATCAACAACTCTATGGGTTAATGCCGTCATCTAAATATTTTGAACACAATTTTATGGCAACAACGAAATATATTTTGAGCTCAATTGTATGCCTTCAACTAAATATATTTAGAGAGTAATTCTATAACTTCAACTAAATATATTTTGAGCGCAATTGTATGCCTTCAACTACATATAATGTTGGTCATTTTATTTTTGGTAATTCTACTATAAAGTTCTATTGCTGTTAATTTTACTAGAAAAATATATTTTATACTTTCATAATGTTTTGTTTTTGTTTGGGGTTCGCTATTTGACCATAGCTGGGACCCTAACAGGTGCTGCCACCCCAAGTCAAGGTGGACCTGGGAACAACGCTCCTGAAAACCTATAATCTCACGACCTTGCTGCCGGATGTTGTTTATCGCCATACCCAAGGCTCGAGATATGATCGTCCAAATTTTGAAGGGACACAGTGCAAAGAAAATGTTGTGGTAATAATGGTAACCAGAACATTTTAATGAACATAAAGTTTCATAGTATATAGGCGAATTAATGTTGTCTCTAGATGAATTAAATGCAGAACACGCCAAGATTCTAAATGAGTTTGATATTTGATAAGCTTAATTAAGTTTGGCACAAGGTTAAGCAAGAAGAAAATGAGTTTGAAAGATTAAATTACGCTAACCTTGTAAGCGGAGAAGGAAAGTTTTTTTCTACTCTTGAACATCGACTTTTGGAATCTACAACTATCTCAACCACCAAGTAGACCTTTTGCTATTCTGAGTGATATTTCCCTCCCTTTAAATACTTCGAAGAGATACCTTACATATTAAGTGCGTTTATTGTGTTATTTTATAAATTAATACTGTTATGCATTTTTATCCATTGTAGTCTTGATTGGGCAATTACCGTTGAGCAATGCTCTGCCAGATTTTTATGTTAGTTGTTCGGTTTCGATCCTCATCTGTTACTTTTCTGTCTGATAAAATAACCAAACGTTACTTAATACCGTCTGAGTGTGTATATTTGAGGTCCAGAGCCAGACGAAATAACTTTAGTAATTATCAACTCTTTTACAAGATGCGTGTATTTCAGGAGTTGATCAATAACTAGCAATTTTATCTCACAATGATCTTGCATATTGGTTTCGATCTTATCTTTCCATCAACTTTACCATTCGAAGTTAAGTTCGTAAATATCTCTAGGAAATCCTAGACTATTATTTCTAGGTGCATCTGCACATTTTTAAAGAAAGAAAGTTACATGCAACTATAAAATGCACAAACTTGTATAAAATTTCGTCATAATCTTTGCAACACGAGAAAGATGAAAGATGAGAGAACTTTTGAATACAAAAATCATTTGAGTCCACTGTGTAGAACAGGGGATATTTGGGTTTGAAAAGTTAATTATAATGTATAAAACTTTTCAGGCGAAAAATATCCAAAATTTAAACTCCACGAGAAATTTGAATTATATGATACAAATAAAATTTTCATTAATTTTTCATTTATGAACTAATTTAATTAAAAAAATATTTTATTATAATTTTTTTGAAATAATAATAATAATAATAATAATAATAATAATAATAATTATTATTATTATTATTATTATTAAATAAAATGATTGACGTAACTCTTCCAACATTGTTCCACACTTAAGAGAAGAACGCGATTTAAGAAAAGATAAAGAAAAGACACAATCTAACAATGTTTAACAATATTTCGACAGTATATCTCTATTCTTCAAATTATTAAATGTTTTTTCAAGTATAAAAATATATAAATCTACAAAAAATTATAAGTCTTATTATTATTATTATTATTGTTGTTGTTGTTTCTTTGCTTTTTTTTAGTTTCTGTTTGATAGAATCATTTGCCAATTCTTTCACCTAAGGTCTAAAGTAAATGAAGTTTTTTTTAGCAATTTTCTGAGCGGATTGCATTGACAGAGATTTTCGAAATATCCCTTCAATGAGTCTATCGGAACCTTTGTTCAAATTAATTGAAACAAAACGAATAATTCCGTTGTTATTGACTTTTTCGTATTTTTCCAATGAAACATGACCTAGTGCACATGTTAGTACTTTGTATACCCATTCCACGAAGTCGTTCCTGGCAGAGTGACCACAGATTATCGATTGGATTCAAATCAGGAGAGTTCCGGGACAGTCTATAGTACACTTTGATTTGCTCACTGGTAAGGCTTGCCAGTGTGTTCATGTAGCGTTACAATTTTCGTACGCTACCCCGGAGTAACGTCCATCGCAGACAACAGCCATAGGGAAACTAATCGACAGTCGAAACAATAGTGTCTGGGTGTGATAAAAATCTGAAATCACGTATGACGCAATATTTTCAAAGCCAAACAAATTTCATCATACACCGCGAAAATAGATTCCTATTGCTACACACCTCTGCAATTGACCTAATCTGAGGAAAAAATAGAAATAGATTACACCCTGTCACTCCAGTGTGTCAATGCTTCATCTCTCCCATCAGGCCCTGTTAACAGAACATCAACGCACTGAGTGGGATTTATTTCGTGATTTTCTTCGCGATGCCCCTTGGATTGATATTTTTAATCGCCCTCTTGAGAAATGTATAATTGAGGTCTCTTCCTGGGTGAAAGCCGACATCGAAGCTTTCATAACAGCACAGAAGTCCTTAGAGAAATCGAAATCTTCTAATTCGTTCTCTTTTGGTTCCTCAGCCGCTATAGCCCACATGAATCACTTCATCCGGCCATACTCATTGTTTGCCATTCCTTGTAATGAGTGTAAGCGTATCCTTAAAGAAACAAAGTCACTGTTCGCTGATAGAATGAGACATTGTATAGCCTATCACAAGTTTGGTCTAGAGAATAGTGTACTGAACAAGAGCATATCCTCAGTACCTCCTCGCTTCAATAAATTTGAATTGTTTTCATCTACTGCAGTTGAAGCAGAGTGCTTTGACCGGAAATTCTCTTCCAACTCCATTCTCGACTCAACTGGAGTATATCTGCCTGAAACAGACCATCACCCTCAGAATAGAATCTCTATTGAGTGATATGCACAAAACTATCCTTGGTTTATGCTATTATTTCTAAACTAAATCTCCACAAGGTTTATCGATTCGATTGTATTCCTGTTCTCTCCAAACTTTCTGTATTCCTGTTCTCTCCAAATCAATAAACACCTAGTTACATAATATTGGAAGTCATCATCCTCTGTAGTTCCCGTCTTTAAGAATTCTGGGAAACCATCTGACACTTCGAATCATCGCCCTATTAGTCTCTTACCGCTTTCTGGGAGTATTAGAGGCTCTGATCAACGCCGAATTTAGTTAAGCATCTTACTTCCCACGATCTATTGCCTATCAAACTTTAGATAAAAAACGGCGAAACTCGGGCTGTGGGCCTAGATATCTCAAAGGCGTTCTACAGGGTTTGGCATGCTGGACTTCTCCAAAAGCTCAGTAACTGTGCGGTCAATGAATGCCGAATATTTAATCATTGAGATGTGGTCGCATCAGAGCTACGCTTATGAAATCATTTGGAAACCGAGACGTGGTGTAATGGTTAACAATCTTGTTTCGCTGCATCAATTTCGACAGAGTAGTGAGTTCGTTCCTCACTTGGTGACTCATACTTTGGGCGTTTTGTTTCATCTAAGCTGCGCTTAGAAAATCACCAATTAATACCGAATTTTTGATGTAGGGAAACAGCTACTTTCACCATTACTATTATCATAGATTGTCAGCACTTATCACAGTATATTCATGTCATTAAAATTGCCATATTTGGACGAGCAACGACAAGGCGATTTTAGGCAGAATATTAAAGAACTAACTTATTTTACATATCACGTCTCGTCTGTATCGCGAAGTGAATCGAAATACATTCTTTCATATTCTGTATATAAATGCTCTATAAATATTTATAGAGCTGCCATTTTCCTGTCGATATCCAGCAAGAGTCTTAGTGGCATCAGTAGGAACTTAATGCTTTATTATTAGAGATTGACTACCTAAAGAAAATGGCTTTTAAATTTGTGCAGGTGAGGCTTTATAACTTGGGGTGGCGTCACCGACTCGAAAGTCGTAAATAACAAGTCATAGTAATTAAAGGGTCTAGAACATTACATGTGAATGCTGGACAATCTCTTCAAAGTTGAAGAAGAGACTTGAAGCAACAGAAATGGAGAGAAAATGGAACCAACAAGGAAAACAATTAATATCAGAAAGAGACGGTTGAAATTTCTAGGGCACATAATGAGGAAAGAGGGCTTGGAAAATTTGATACTCACAGGACATATTGAAGGCAAGAGAGACAGAGGAAAATAATGCATAAGTGAGCTTGAGTAAATGACTGACGGAACAAGGTTTAGGAGAAGTAAGAAAAATACGAAATTTATTAAAAACTACGAAGGATAGGGAATTGTAAAGAGCCATGATAGCGTGCGTCCTGAAGGGACACGTCAATCAGAAGAAGAAGAAGAAGAAGAAGGAGAAGAAGAAGAAGAAGAAGCAGCAAAGAAAGCCAGAAGTTATTCAAGTTGGTTGGTTGGTTGATTTTGTTTAGTGCCATATCAACACCTGTATGTGTTATTTAATGCCAAAATATAAATATTTCCAACATAATTTTATGGCTTCAACTAAATATGTTTTGAACGCAATTGTATTCCTTCAACTACAGATAAAATGTATTGTTGGTCATTATGTTACTGTCGATAATTCTATTACAAAAATGATTGTTGGTAATTTTTTATATAAAATATAGTGCTAATATTTTTATTATAAAAATAGTTTTTTAATACTTTCATAGAGTTTTGTCTTTGTTTGGGGGTTCAGTATTTGCTCATGCGGTTGCTGTTATTATTATTATTATTATTATTATTATTATTATTATTATTATTATTATTAATCCTTTGATTTCTGTTGTATACTCATTACCTTCCTGGTCCTATCCAGAGACCTAAGGTCAGAAATGGCTTCATGTCATCTTCCACTGATCATTTTTATAAGATACCCCCCTGGCAAAAAAACCCTATGATCAGACACACTTTACGTAAATAAAGCCCGTTGAGCTTTACTTGTGAGCACAATTTTCTATATTTCTTTAAGGCATGTTAATCCCTTCAATGAGTCTCTGGAAAATTTTCCAATCAATCTGAGGGCACCAACTACAACTGGAATTTGCGTCCAGTAAATAGAACAGGGAATAGGTTTGAAAAGTTATTTATAATATATAAAACAGTGAAACAATAATTCGTATGAGGAAAGCATTTCAGGCGAAAAACATCCAGAATTTAATAATTCATTTAAAAAATATTTAAGAACATTTTGATATGAAAATCATTTGAGTCCATTATATAGAACAGGGGATATTTGGGTTTCTAATGTATAAAACAGTGAAGCATAATAATTCGCTTGAGGAAAGCATTTCAGGCGAAAGACATCCAGAATTTAAGCTCTACGAGAAATCTGATACAAATAAAATTTTCACTAATTTCATTTTTCATCTTTGAATTAATTCATTTATTTAAAAAAAAGTATTTTATTATAAATATTTGTGGAAAAAAAATTATATGTCAATTAAACGATATTTATAAAATATGTAAAATGAAATTTTATTTGAAACTTCAACCTGAGGACAAAGAAATTTTATCCTGATTTTGAAAATAGTTTTTTTTAATTTGAAAGGAAAAATTGTTTTAAGAATTTTAATCCTTCATTTATTATTATTATTATTATTATTATTATTATTATTATTATTATTATTATTATTATTATTAAACAAATTGATTGACGTAACTCTTCCAACATTTCTCAACAGATAAGAGAAGAGCGCGATTTAAGAATAGATAAAGAAAAGAAAAGACATTATCTAACAATGTTTAACAATATTTCGACAGTATGTTTCTATTCTTCAAGTTATATTTAAATATTTGTTCAAGTATAAAAATATATGAATCTACAAAAAATTATAAATTTTATCATTATTATTATTATATTATTGCTTACTTCTGTTTGATAGAATCATTTGCCAATTCTTTCACCTAAGCTCTAAGGTAAATGAAGTTTTTTTTAGCAATTTACTGAGCAGATTTCATTGACAGATTTTTTAAATATCCCTTCAATGGGTCTATCGGAAACTTTTTCAATCAATCCAAGGCCTCCAATTACAACTGGAATTATTGATGTTCTCATGTGCCACATTTTTGAGATGATTATTATTATTATTATTATTATTATTATTATTATTATTATTATTATTATTATTATTATTATTATTATTATTATTATTATTATTATTATTATTATTATTATTATTATTATTTCTTTTGATTACTGTTGTATACTTATTTCATTCCGGGTCCCGTCCAGAAACCGAAGGTCAGAAATGACATCATGACATTTTCCCCTGAGAAATTTTGAAAAAAATCACACATATTTTACATAAATAAATATTATTATTATAGATTATATTATTATTATTGTTTTATTTCCTTTAGTTTCTGGTGTATACTCATTTCTTTATGGGTCCCGACAGAGACCTAAGGTTAGAAATGGCATCATGACATTTTCCACTGAGCAGTTTGGAAAAAATATCGCACATATCTTACATAGATTAAGTCCTTCGTAAGTTGTGAGCTGTACTTGGGAATATTTTTTTGCATTTCTTTAAGGCATGGGCTACCAGGGATTCCTTCAATGAGTGTATTGGAATATTTTTGATCAATCTGAGGGCGGTATTGTAAAGTCCCATAAAATTGTTACAGGTCCTATCATACCAATTTCTTGCAGTCTCCTTTCCGTAAGTGTTATACATTTTCCAGTGCAGATATTGGCCCAATCTGTTAAGCCGTGTTTTATATTCAGCGGGTGCCAATACCGTGCAACTTGGTACAAGATCATCAATTGTCTCTGGATATTTATTACAAAACAGCATTTTAGGCACACACAGTTTTTTAGTATGTGTGCTTGATAATTTCTAGTTAACAAGCATTGGTCCTGTGCTGCGAGAATAAAACCTTCAGTTTCAGCTTATAACCCTGCTCTACGTAGCTACTGATCGAGACGGGGCTTGTCTACATCAGCTTGTTTGGTACGGGCAGAGCGTTTGTTTGGTACGTGAAACGGTTTATCTTACCATCGTTTCTGTATCTGGTCGGTTGCATTTGCTTTTGCTTTTACTTTCCTTTTTTTAAGTATCTTGCAGCTTCAGTCAGTGTATTGTGATTTACTTGTATTTCTACACCCATTTGAAAAACTCCATTTTGAACTTGTTGGCTTCATTTATTACGGAATAAAGTCGCTTACTACAGTTTTATGTTCTTTGACGCATATCATCATCCAGTCTTCTGTAGTTTCCTGGTATCTTTGAAGGTCAATTGTTGTAGTTTTGTAAGACAGTTCTAGTTGAGCTAATCCTCTGTCTCCTACGGATCTGGGCACATACAAACGATCAACATCAGGTTTGGGATGATGCATGCGGTAGAAAGTGGGAAGCTTTCTCGTTTTGGCCTCCATTCGCTTGATGTCAGCTATGGTCCAGTTAAGGATGTTGAAACTGTATTGCACCACAGGGACAACCAAGGTGTTTATGACTGATATTCTGTTTTTTTTTTTAATTCAGCTCGGTATTCAGTACCAGACGCACCCGCCTGTAGTACTCCTTTCTTACCATCATTTTGTTATGATGTATACTGTCTCCTTTGCTAATTCCTAGGTACTTACAGACTTCATCTTGTTCCAGTTCCCTAATCTTTGTGACAAAATCTAAATCTATTGAGTGTGTTTCTCCCTTTCTTGAATGTTACTTTTGCACATTTATCTAATCCGAAATCCCTACCTATGCCATCACTGAAACATTTTATAGTATTGTGGAGACCATTCGACTCATTGTTGTCTTTGACAAAGAGTTTGAGATCATCCATGTAGAGTAGGTGATTGAATACTTTCTTGTTTAGTTTGTAAACATAGCTACTGTTGTTTAGTTCATGCGTAAGGGGGATTAGGGACAGACAAAACTGATGGGGTGACAGGGAGTATCCTTAAAAGATTCCTTGTCGGATATTCAGACGGTGGGAGAAGGCAGTGCCTTTGGCGTGATTTAGGTATAATGTGGTGTTCCACATTCCCATGCTGTGTTTAAGAAAATTTTCCAGGATCATTTTGTTTATCAGTAGTTGATCTTTTCAAACATATGAACCTCTCCTGCATCCCTTTTGTGTCAGTGTAAGAATGTTGTTTGCTTCGAAAAAAGTGTAAGTACATTTCGTCAAGACAGACGTGATCAATTTATATGTGGTGGATAGACGTCTTATTGGCCTATAATTTTTCGGATCATCTGTTTCACTCTTTTTTTTTGTTTTTTGGTATGAGATATGTAATACCTTCAGTGGTCCATTCCGGGATATCATTGGGATTATTTATAAGCATTGATAGAGTTTGTGCAAAGGTTTTATTAATTGATGAGAGATGACAGAGCCAGAAATTGGGCTCCATGTCATTTCCTGGGGATTTCCATTTTTGGGATTTCGTTAGAGCTTGCTTAACATTATTCGTGGTTATATTTTCCCACTCTTGCAGAGGTGTACCCAGCATTCGTTCTTCTTCACGTTGGATCCATTCTGCATTTGGGTTATATTCCTTTAGGCTGCTCCAAATATTCTCCCAAAATTTCTGAAGCTTGTCAATAGACGGTGGCTTTTTAACATGTATAGCTGCTTTTCCAGTTTTTCTGTAAAATTTCTTAAGGTTTGTTTGGGATATTTTATTTTGGCAATAGAACCTACAACGTTTTTCGTATCGTCTTGTTCTCTGTGCCTTTAACTGCAGTTTTTGTTTCAGCATTTCCTTGATTTCAGAATTTCCTTGCGTTCTGAGATATTTGGGTTTCTAGTGAGTTCATCTAATATAGAAATATCACATCTTATTTTCTTTATTTCTCGCATCAGTTTTGCCTTCTGAACTGGCTCTCTTTGTTGTTAATTTTTTTCATTGTCTTGACTCCAAGCTTCCCAGTAGCTGCTAAAGCTGTTGCGTATATGACATCATTATCCTGATGTTTTTATCATTATTATTATTATTTAAAAATCTTTGTGATCGTTTTTTTTTTCTAATCTAACGTGTGTCATAACCAATGAATTCGGGCAAGCAAAGGAGGATTTTTTGTTGTTGTTTCCACTTTATTACACAAAAGACAGCTATTAACAAAAGAAAATTTAAATGGAAAAAACACTTCACTAGACATGGGTTATGCTTATAGAATTAATTTTTTTACTTTCCTGAAGGGACGGTGCACCAGTTGTTGATTTTTTTCTTAAGTTCCTGTCTTTATCAGACCCAAAGCTCCAATCACAATGGGAAGTTTCAGTTTTCAAGTGCTATATATTTTTTTATATTTCCGTCTCCAGATCATTCTATTTTCTCAGTTTTTCAGAAACCTTCGCAGAGATGATTTTTTACACTTAGTACGCTAATCAATATAATGTCAATCAGTGTGCAAACATTTATTTTCTTTCTTTAATAATAATGTCTAGGCGATTTGCTTGTATTGTTCGATCTGTGTTGATAGAAAAATCCAAGTATATGGTAACATCTGCTCCCCCAACTACAGATTCAGGATGAGGTTCAACCCAGTTTGCAGTGGTTTTTTTAATCTCATATTTATTGTTATTAAAGCTTACAATTTTATATTCTATAGATTATACGAGTGAAAATAAAGAAATGTCGAGGCTGGTGTGTTGGCCTGCAAAGAGATAAAATGATAGAAGACAGTAACAAACAAAACGAAAACATGAGTAAAATAAATATATTGTCAAGTTTATTTTCGTTAAAGAAAATACATTGACATCTGGTTACAGTTCACTAGGCAAGAAAATCTCTGCATGTTCATGTAGAAGGGTAGAAGAGAGATGAAAAGGACAACACTTTGCCACCAGAATAAAAACTGTCCTCTTCAGGACAATACTTTTCAACCACTTCAAAATGGATAACACCCTTCAACCACTACATAAATTGTCCTTTTCATGACAACACGTTTCAACCACTATAAAAACTGTCTTTCTCAGGTCTACATTTTTCAATCAATACAACACTTCATTTCCCGGACAACACTTTTCAACCACTACAAAAAAAACTGTCCTTTTCAGAATATCTCTGTCCAACCATTACAGAAACGGTTCTTTTCAGGACAAAATTTTTCAACCACTACAAAACCTGTTCTACTCAGGACAACACTTTTTTTGCCTGAAAAGGAGAATTTTTATAATCGTTGGAAAGTGTTGTCCTGAAAAGAATAGAACTAAAGTACATTTCGAAGTTAAATACATTTTGAAGATAACTCTTCTTTTATATGCTCTGTCCTTTTACGAAGGGAACTAACTTCCTGTCTTTTATTGCTTTTGATAAAGTATCTTTTGCTTCTTTACAACCCCTCTTTTTCTTTCATCTTATCTAAACTATCATCTGTATACAAACACTTCTTCAGAGCAAATGAGGCTTTAGCGAGGACAATCTTTCTTCGAAATCAGTACTTACGAGAGCAATAACAGTTACTGGACTTGATAAACCTATTTTTCTGAAAAATTGTTTTAAGAGAATAATTTTATAAATTTCAGGCGAAATTAATACTATCTGTTCGGTCAATAAGGAAACATTTTAATATTACCATTAGCATTCAACATTTTAATCTAAACGCAATATACTATGGAAAACGTTTTTCGCTCTGTGTGTGGTGTAATTAAAATTAAATTCCATATTACGAACAACTGGCAGTATACATTCTTAGTATGTAACATTATAGTCACTTCGTTTGAATTGCAATCATGGTCAGAAAATCGGTCGAAAATTTTGTCTGTACAATAACACCAGACCCAGTGCTGAAAGTTCAAAATAGCGCACCATAAGCTGAGATGGAAAGTTTTCGTGTTGCGTGGAATGAAATCCCTGAAACGTATAAAGAGCACTCTTTACACGTTTCAGGGATTTCATTCCACGCAACACGCTTTGTCAAGTCAGTGTTTTCAAAAAATTCAAAATGACGAATCTATTCTTGAAGTAATCCAGCTTACTTGAAACTTTCCAGATGGTCATGAACAGCTAGAGAAAATACTTTACTGACTGAATAAAGATGCTATAAATTTGTATGAATAATTTTTTTTATAAAAGATGCTAGAAACTTGGAATATGAAATTTAGATAAAGAAATGGCATAGAAAGCTTTGGTGACTGGTTAAATTAAGTTGGTTAATTTAAACAACATATCAATTCTTGTTGAGTTATTCAATGTAGAATATGTCGTGTAGAACAAAAAACACTAGTGTAAAAAAAGACAAGGGTCCAATTTACACTATGTTCAAGAAGGTAGGCATAGGTACAATTTACACTAATTAAAAAAGGTAGAGGAAGGTACAGCTTACACTAGGTTCAAAAGGTAGACACAGGTCAGGTTTACACTATTGTCAAAAGGTTATACATAGGTCCGGTTTATACTAGGTTCGAAAACGTTAACATAAGTCCAGTTTACACGAGGTTCAAAAGGTACGCATAGATCTGGTTTAAATCGGTTTTAAAAAGGTAGATTAAACGAGGTAAAAAAGATAGATATAAATCCAGTTTACGTTAAGTTAAAAAACGTAGACACAAGTCTGGTTTGCACTGGATTCAAAATGGTTGACACAGGTCCGGTTTGCATCATGCTTGAGAAAACCACTGAAAATACTTTGATAACTGGTTTGGTTACGTTTGTTAATCTAACGACATATCAATCCATGTTGAGTTCTTTAATGTCGAATATATTTTCTAGAAAAAACGCCCGGGTAAAAAAAAGTTAGACACAAGTCTGGTTTACACTAAATTCAAAACGGACACACGTGTATGGTAGACATATGTATATTAGAATCTAAAATGTCCTGTTCATCTCCGAATTTGCAAATGTCAGTTTGGAAAGTGGTCCCTTGAGAGGGTTTCTTACTTAACTGCAAGCTATGCAATCGATATACACTAGGCACCACCGATAGGCCCCCATCCCACTTATTTTTTTTTTAGCAAAATGGCAATACTATGAATTCCTATGAATAAAAGCTTTGACAAAAAATGCTGTGAATCTTTGTCGATCCTAATATAACAGTTTCATGGCTGCAGTCAAATCTGAAACACAACAATTTTATTTCGAAATATTACATTTCCCTTCATTCTCACGAGTCACATAACGATTACAATTCATCACTCGATACTTGCCTTTGATTAATATTTCATTTTCAGCTCATACCAAAAACTAACGGAAGCATGTCTTCCAACTGGTATTAATTCAAGTTTGCATTAAGTCCCCAAGATAAAAAAAACAAAACATTATTGCTTAATTTCTTTATTTCTTGAGCGGCTATTGTGACTTATGCATAACCCCAAAGATCAAGTGGAACTCGTACAATCGATCTCTCGCTGAAGATGCCGGAAACGTGGTCGGTTCTCTGTAACGCTACAGTAAGTACCTGATTCCTCTTGATGTCCTCTACCTTTCAGACCGAAAATTAAACACTGTTGGTATATATATATATATATATATATATATATATATATATATATATATATATATATATATATATATATATATATATATATAGGAGCTACCCAGTCTTCATTTTCCAGTTTCGATAGAGTCCAAAGCTGCACTATCGCTATTTCCATGAAAAATATTCAAACTACATTCTTTAGTTCCACCAATTCTAACCTTCACGGATATGACCCGCCAACCCACGCCCATTGTAGTGAACCAGCCCGATTCCATTCGTCTTCCATTGGTGAGATGCAAGTTCCACTCGGTCAGCTTCTAACGAACTCCTGCTTTGTGGAACCAACTCCGAAGAGGATGCTTTCCCAATTACTAAAACCTTAACCTGTTCAAGCCAAGGGTTAATCTTTATCTTCTCTACATATCCCCATAAACTATGCCTCTTAGCTCTTAATCTGTAACTGTCAACAACGAGTTGCTCTTGGACCTTGGCATCTCATAGTAAAGGGTTACAGATTAAGGGTGAACATTATTTTAATACATACATACATACATACATACATACATATATATATATATATATATATATATATATATATATACATATATATAAATATATATATATATATATATATATATATATATATATATATATATATATATATATATATATATATACATATATATAAATATATATATATATATATATATATATATATATATGTTTAACAGCTTTCTTTATACTTAATAGAGAAAAGACTACCAAAGTTATTTACTTATATTGTATCACTCCTTATTTGAAATAAGCGTCCTCCGAGGATAGCGTGTGTGTAAAAGCGCACATGCTTGCTGTGAACCAATATGGCTTCTTGCGCACCGATATGCGTAGCCAGGGTATCTTTTTGACAAATTATCAGCGGCAGTCTGTAATTTAGTCCGAGCTGACCGGATCAAGGTGCCAAGTTTATGAAGCAAATCAATCTCTCCCGAAGCCATCTCCACCCTCACTAAGAGCGGGCATTCATCTCTCAAACGTATCAATTCTCATCAACCACGTAACGTGCTGGGATTCGGCTTCGTCCCCTAGGTCTCGCGCCCTGGGGTTCTTCATCTCGACTCTTTGTGTATACAAATATTTCTCAAATGACGCTTATCAAAACTGAATATTTGCTATTGCGATACAAAAAAATTAACATACTCTTACCAAGTCAAGACTATAATTATTATTCCCATCTTCGTACTGTGTTCCTTTTCAGCCGGAGAAATTGCATTATGAGTATTCTCCATTATGACATACGTCCCCAGACAGAAGGCGCATTTCGCAGAATATTTGTCTGTCTGTCTCGTAGATTCCGGACACTACAAGACAGATACCAGAATCCAGACGTGCACACGCACATACACGTGCATATACGCACTAATAGCGCAAGGATAAACTAAACATGTGAAATATACCTGACCAGTGAAAAACAAGCAAACCTAAAAGCTCGCATCTCCAAACACAAGTGACCTCAGTTGGAACAACCTATTGAACTCTCTCGTAACATACAGAAATAAAAAAAACATAACATTTGAGTTAAAAAAAATTCCAGCCTTATGAGGGCTTCATTACGAATTACATACACACGCACGCTTGCATGCACGCACGCACACAGAAACAGACAAATACCACGAGACATAAACACATATGAAATATGCCTGGCCAGTGAAAAACAAACAACACAGAACTAAAAATGTATCGTAACATTCTCTTCCACGACACATTTCCAGATATTTCTGATTAATCTTAAATAAACACAAAACACATTAAATGTATAAACGTTTCCCATTTGTTCCTTTTTTTCTCTATCTATTGATATACTCCAATGAGCAATCTACAGTGTTAATATATATATATATATATATATATATATATATATATATATATATATATATATATATATATGTTGTGGATTCCGGGATGAATCCGATATCAATGAATAACAAACGCCAGGAATGGATAAGGAAAATAAATGTATTAACGTAATAATACAAACTGGTAATGCGGGTTAGTAGATCCAGGAATGTAGGTTAGTAGCACTAATATATATATACAGTCTTGGTATTGAAGTATCGCGGTATGACTCCTTATTGAGTCTAGGTGCTCGCTAACTGTGACGCTTGCCGCCGTCTCTGTGTGTGATTTACTCTACTACTACTGAACTCTACTACTCTTCTGTCGTTCCGTCTCGACTACTTGACTTGACTGTTCGGGTATTCACTGGTAGTAGTATATGTATATCTTGGGTGAGTCCATTTGTGTGAAAAGGGGAGACCCCCTTAACAATATATATATATATATATAATAAAAATTTTAAAATAATATAAAATAGAGAGTAATATATATATATATATATATATATATATATATATATATATATATATATCAATTTTATCCCAACATCGAAGTTTCTTGGCAAAATTTCCAGTCTTCAGGGGTTTCTGGTTTTTAAACGATATTTCTATCTTTTTCCATTAAAAAAAATAACGCACAAAAAATTGGAACTATCAGATAAAACCAGAACCGCCTGAAGACTGGAAATTTTACCAAGAAACTTCGAAATCGGGATAAAATTGATATTTAACAGTTAAGTAATCTTTTCATATAATATATATATATATATATATATATATATATATATATATATATATATATATTTCTTTTATGCGTCCTTTTTCCCAACAGCCGTTACACACTCGTGTCATGTTGGACCATTTCAAACGTCCAGCTTCCCAAAAATACCAGGATATAGACAAAGGAATTCTTATTTACCATACAAATACCACATTGGTTCTTGATAATGACTGCGATACTTATAGTCGAAAGTACTTGAACAAAACTAAAAAAAATATAAACTTCGAACACAATACTCAACAGCTTGTCCGAAAAATGGAAAAAGTTTATTTGTGACGTATTTCATCTGTTAGGATTTCATCAAACTGGGTTTGTCGACGTTGTTGTGACTGCAGAAGCGCATGAAAGAGAGACGCTGGTAGTTTCAATTTTTTTAAAGAATTTTTTAAAAGAATTTTTGCAATCTAGCCAAATTCATCTATATTCTTCCTTTTTGTTCTATCAGCTTTCTTTTTCCACCTGTACGTAAATTTACTGTGGCGGAACTTTGTAAAATAAAGTAGAACTTTTTATGTTAAAATTGTCACAACTACTTCTAAAATATTAAAAGACTTAATACAAAACGAGTCAACAAGCTAAAACTTGAAGGGGAATTTACTCTATCAATTGTTAGGATTTCCAGAAAGAATATATTGGAGAAACCTCAAAAAGTTTAAACAAAAGTGTTTATGAACATAAAAGAGATATTAAAAACACAAACAAACTACGCACTAAATGAATTGGTTATTCCCCGTAATGAAACTGGCCAAAATTTTGATAAAATAAATGTTACTCTAATCAAAAGTGAAAATAATTCACTAAAACGAAAATGTCTAAAAAAACCGCTAGTTCAGCAACAGTAAGTTTACGTGCAAGTTCTTAAACGTTACGCTATACTTGGAAAATTTTCTGTTATTTTAAAAACAAAAATGAGGGAAAAAAAAAGAAAAAGAATATAGATGAATTTGCCTACATTACAAAACATCATATTTAAAAAAAATTGAAACTACCAGCGTCTCTCATTCATCGTCAACAAGAGCCAAAGTGTTGTGAGTTCAATACCAAGCTACAGCAGTGATGAATCAAATCTTGAAGAGTTGAGTAAATGGAAATAACTGAGACACCCCAAAAAAGCATGGCACGTAGAATTATAACAATCTATCCCGGTGGATGAAATATAGAGTTCGGTTCGAAATTCCAGTCGCTTGAAAAAGGCCGGAGCGTACAAAGGCCGAAACGTTGTGAATATGGTAATGAAGATGAGGATAACAATCCGAATAATGTAAATAATGTATGTAGCAAAAGTCATAGGAGAACATGATGTAAAGATAGAGGAAGGAGTGCCTCTCGGTACCTTGACGTCATAAAAATGCCCAAACTTTTAACATCTATTGAATCAGTGTGAACACCAGCTACGTTGCTCATGGAAAGGCGACATCTCTGTGGCTTTGTGGGGAGTCTGCCCAGCATTCACTGTCACATTAGGCGATTTGGTATTCCATAACGGTTTATCACTCTATCTGGTATATTTTCCTACCCTTTAATACTTTTCTTTGTTTCTGGAAACATTTCTTCGCTAATCGTATGCGTCTCTCTTTTACAATACCCGATAGCCCAGGGTAAGCCGTTGAAACTACTTTGATCCGCGAGATGATGGGCAGCAGGGAGTGTAACTTGAATCGCCGAGTGGATTGGTAGAAGACGTTGTCGGCGGGAGTCAGTTGGTCTGTTAACCGAGACAACAAAGTTTTGTGTTGACCAAGTTGGATGCTGCTGTCTACTGCACCGGGAGAGATGAAGCTGACAAGTCAGCTACTGCTGATCATGAAGATTGCCGCTGCTGCTGCGGCTAGTGCTGGCTACTGCTGATCGCTCGTCGCGATACAACCCAATCATCAATTCAGCGTGCTAATTTTATGGCGTAGGAGTGTTACAACAACGCAGGGTTATGACACTACTTCCGGTTATAAATGAAAGTCATAAAAATAACTCTAGGTTATGAAGTATAATGAAATTAATCATAATAAAACTACGAACAAAGAAAGAAATAGTATTGATTTTGGATAATTAGCGTAAAATATCTCCGAAACGATGTACAGAATTAATAAACTCGAATTGTTCAAGGTTAAATTGAAAGAGTACATTTGCTGAAACAAAATAACAGAGTAGCATGTCGCTACGATAGGTTTTTGCAGTTGTACTGACAGAGTAGTACTGCTGTGTTGTCGATCATAAACTAACAGTAATAAGAATAAATTATTTTGGTCACGTGACGCTAAAATGAACTATCAGATCATAGCAAAAGTCAGTGCCCCATTTTCATTGTTAATATAAAATGATCTCAACTTGACACTGCCGTTTGTTTTTGCGCCGAATGTTGAATGTTGCCGTGTCAATTCCAGCACGACATCACAAGATCACATGTTGCAAAACAGACTTTACAGAAGCTTAAAGAGTTGAAATGGTAAACGCCCCAGCACTCATCATATTCTCTTGACTTGGCTCTTTCAAATTTTCATTTGTTCCAGTCTCTACAGAACAATTTAAATAAGGAACAATTTGACTCTGCACAGTCATTTGGAAACTACTTCACAATCTTCTTTCAACAAAAAAAAAACACGAAGTTCTACAAAGATGGTATCAATAAACTTGTAGAACGATGAGGGACAGTTATTAAAAACAATGCGGGGGTATATAAGTTATGTGCCATGCGTGATCGACGCTTAGGCGATTATGTATCTTTCGATACATGACTGACGAGGCAGATTTTTCCCGCTGTAGGTTACCATTTCTTTCTGCGGTAGACCAGCTGCAATCCAAGGCTATAGAACCCAGTCTGTCCTGTTATTTACCCATAGATCGGGGGAGAAAAAGAGGATTTATACCTTTTCCAAGTTTATTAGCAGGTAAGTGTATGTAATGGATCTGACTAGAATCCGAACTTGGCTCTCCGATTTCTCAATCCGATCTGCTATCCATAAAGATTTTGTGAGTCATCTGTTACCAATTTTTTAGACCACGCTGGAGGAGGCTGGCTTCCAACATTTCAAGGTTAATCATCGGTACAATTTCGTTGCCGCTGATACCGGAGTCCACCTTCAGATTATTGAACGTTTATGGGGATCAGCAAAGTGGAGGAACGAGCATCACCAAGGAACGGCACGACACCAACTTGAGACCTACTTGGCCGAGTTCATGTGGAGAAGACTCAACCTGCAGGCTATCACCGTGTTTATGCCACCTGAATAATACGATTAATGTTTGTTATTTGGAAAAATATTTTTACACATCTGACTTTGTGAAAAAGTTGGAAAATTAATTAAAAAAGTTGCGACGGATAACTCACAAGTACCAGAGTTTTTTTCTGTTTTGGTTTTTAATTTTCTAATCGAGCACAAAGTATAACAATTATCTCATATAATCCAACATCATCACACGAAAATCCACAATTTGAATCGATGTACTGTCAACATATGCATATTTTTTAAATTATTTTTCTACTATTGTTCACCCAATACAAGGCCCATGAGCCACTTAAGGTAAAGTGTTACTGAATGAAATTGTTCTAATTACATACAAAGAGGTAGTAAGCATTATGAAGATATGTAAGATAGATAACGATTGACCCTAGACTTGAAGAGGTTAAAATTGTAAGGCTAGGGAGATGTATCCTTTTGGGAGTCTGTTCGACAAAGTGACAGTTCTAGAGAAAAAGCTGCCTGCATGTTTCCTTACCAAAGGAAATGAGCAGATGCCGTGTACGTGTAATGTGTTGTGGTACTAGCTGTGAAGGTCTGAACGTTTGCAACCAAGGAATGTAGTTCGTCTGAACATTAGCCATGGAAATAACGATAGAATAGCGGGAGGCTAGCGATGCTCCGTCTGCAGGTTGGAAAATAATTTTATCACAGTCAAAAATTAACCCATCTTCTCCTCACACCCAATACCTTCTGATCACCATTTTCTCACCCACACCACTGAGATTTTGCTTCCGCCAGCATCCAATGACATGAACGTGTCATGGTCAGTTATATAATTAGGACCACTTGCGGTTTACGTTTTTGCTTGAATGCATAAAATACAATGTTTCTTTAAACGTTTGCCATCATAACTGTGTTTTAGTTTCTCTTTTTGAATTTTAAATGAATTTATATATAGGATGGCATATAAGGCATAAGTATGATTAAGTCTTGATAAATTATTGTTTGAAGAAATCTTTTGTTCCAGTTCTATCATCACTAAGATTTTTAATTTGCCAGCACAGGCTGACATGTACGTATGTGTTTATGTATGGCTCAATAAACATACTGTGGGGGTTGTTTGTGCGTGGGGTGTGTGGGTGTGTGTGGGGGGTGTATGTATGTGTGTGTGTGTTTTGTGTGGGTGGGTGTGGAAATGTGTATGTGTGTGTGTGTGTGTTTGTGTGCATGGTATTGGATGTATCTTTGGTTGTGTGTGTGGTGGGTGTGGGAAGAGAGATGTGTATGAGTGTGCATTTGAACGTGGATACATATTAAACGGATGTAAAATGAAAGAAAAAAGTTTTAAAATTAGATAAGTATAAAAATAAGAGAAAAAAGGAAACTGACAAAAGCAGGGAAGAGAAGAAACATGGAGATGTTAAAAACAGAGAGAAAATAGAAGAAAGAGAGAAAAAGAGAAAAGGAAACTAACAAGAAAGAAAGAAAGAAAGAAAGAAAGAAACAGAGGAGAAAATGATAAAAAATAAATTAAAAAAAGGAAAGCAGGGGAAGTAGAAAAATAGAGAAAATGGCAAAATAAATAAATAAATAAATAAATAAATAAAGAAACCAAAATATATTGAAAAAAGGAACACTGCTGGAAGCAATACAACTACTATGCGAATATTCAACACGTGTTAGTGAAAAAAATAATGTCCCCGTGGGGATAAGGCGGATATGAATATTCCCAGCGTACGCGCACTCGCCTACGCACGCACGGAGACACATGCACACACACACACACACACACAAAGCCACATTTGTAGGCATTTATATGCATATCCCACTATTCGTATATATAAAGAGAGAACAGCTGCACATAGTGTGCCACAAGGTCTCTAAATGCCACTCCTAAAGTTTGACTTGTCCTTCTCTTAGACTGGTTGATAATCAAGGCTAAAAGCCACCGTCTGCTCTACTATTTAACCTATAGTTAACGGGAGACGAAAAGATGGATTCATGCCATTGCGCATAAGTGAATGTAATGAATTCGACTCTCCGATTTGTCATTCCGAGCCAGTATCATTACACCACCCACACATCTATATATATATATATATATATATATATATATATATTATTGCCACACCAGGCAGTGGTGTAGCTAGGAGGCGGAGGGGGCAGTTCGGCCCGAGCGGCACTTTTGGTCTGCGGTGAGCTTTCAGAAAAGAAAAAAAACAATGGCATAATTTCAATAATTTTTGCAAAAAAAAGCTATAAGGAAGAAAATAGGGTTTAAATGAGTTTAAATGAAAGCCAATTTGTCTTTGATATGGCTGGCTCAAAGCTAGCCAAACGGCAATAAAAAATTTCTCCAAAAGATTGAAAACACTACTACACAAAACTATAATATCACATTATACACAGGCTATATGAAAAAAATCATGTTATTCGCAAAAAAAAAAAAAAAAAAAAAAAAAAATCAGGGGGTCGCAATAACATGAAGTAAACTTATACACAAATATATATCTGTCTATATTTCTGAGATGAGATATTGTAACTATTTACACTATTTACAGTGTTCGAACTGTTGTCTTCTTTTTATCGTCATATTTTCGACGTTTCAGTCGTTGTACGCTCCGGTCTTCTTCAGGTGACACATCGCTTAGTGGATAAAAGGGTTGGTTGGATCCAGTAACTTCACCCAAAGAGTTGTAAGTTCAATACCTGATTACTGCAGTTGTGAACAAAAACTTAGAGAGTTGAGTTAAAGGGAGATAACTGAAACATCCGGATGAGGCATGGCACGGGGAACTAGAAAAATCTACCCCGATGAACTAAATAAAGGGTTCAGTTCCAGATTCGAATTACCTGAAGAAGGCCGATGTGTACAACGGCCGAAACCTCGTGAATATGACAATAATAATGAGGACAACAGTTTGAACAATGTAAATAGTGTAAATAATTATAATACTTCATCTCAGCAATATAGACAGATCTTGAAGAAGGCCTGAGCGTACAACAGCTGAAACGTCGTAAATATGACAATAATGACGGGGACAATAGTCCGGACAATGTAAATAGTGTAAATAATTACAATACCTCATCCCAGAAATATAGAGAGATCCTGAAGAAGGACGAAGCATACAACGACCGAAACGTCGTGAATATGGCAATAATGATGAGGACAACAGTCTGAACAATGTAAATAGTGTGAATAATTACAATACCTCATCTCAGAAATATAGAGAGATGTTAATAATTTCTTCTTTTACACTTCTCGACTTTCAGCTTCTTGCTTTTCTGTCAATTACGATCTGACCAAACTTTAAATGCTTCATCAATCGTCGTCATCTGTTTCCTTGAATGCTGTGATTTTATTTCTCTTTCTCCTCAGTAATGTTTTCTCAGTTCCTTTCACTCTCAGTAACCCCTTCTGTCTTAATGACTTTATAGTCTTGCATGGGATGAAATGACGAAAAAGAATGATAGAAAATCATTCGTGAGTGGAATAGCGGTAAAAAGACTGCGTCAGTTCTCTGAACAAAGTCTGTTTGCCTTAAATACCAACACTGAAAACACTGTCTTGTTTTTTAGCTTTGCTTGATCTCTTACGTTGGCGAGAAATCTGTCAGTTTACTGGTTGTAGTTTAGAACTTAGGGGGAATACGAATTGAGCCCCTGGTGTAGAATACGGGTGGTCTTTATTTAGGTACCTCTATGAAATCGCTAAAAAATGAGCATAACATGATCTAAAAGACGCCAAACTTGACGAAAACAAAATTTTATCATCTAAATGTTTTTGTTATTATCAACAGGAAAGAACAAAGTATTTTTAAATAATTTAAAAAAATGTTCCCTTCTTTTTAGAACATTCTAAATTTTGTTAAAAAACACCCCTTGTTTATCTTTGTGCCAGAGAAACTACTTAAATAACAACATTTCAGCGCGTTCCTTTTCTGTATGACAGACAATAATTTGGAAAGTCTTGCAAAAATAAAACTAACTGTCGGATTTTAATGAAACTTTCAGAAACTATTCACAAATGATGGAACTTATTATAAATATGTAACCCTAACCCCCATAACTAATTTTACGAAAACTCTATAATTTCAATTTTGGACAAATTAGTGGTTATCTTAGTTAAAAGCACAAGGTTTGAGAAAACTAAATTATGTTTTTTTTTCTTAGTTGGAACAACTCCACCTGAATTGTATCATACAAAACTCAATAAAACAAAGGTATTATTTAATTTCAAATGCTTTTAATTGCTTTTATTTGTTTTAATGAATATTGATAATATTGTCTGAAAGCAAAAAAAAATTTCGATGAAAAATGAATTTTTAAAACAGTTATTTGTATTTCTTAAAATATTTTATTATTTTTACATTAAATGTTATTAATTCTTCTAAAATTAGTGAAAAGTTTGTACAATTTAGCCATTTTGTTATAAAGTAGATCTATAATTTCAGATTATAATTTCTAAAACTTCTTACAAACAAACGAACAACAGTATATAAAAAATATAATTTGTGTCCATAAAACGACTGTAATTGTAATCTACGGAAGACCAGAAGTATCATGAATGCAATAAAAAAAACGTCACGAGGATTGAGTTTCTTTCTAGTATTTAAGGGTTGTTCTCCACTATTTACGGTTTTATTTTTGCAAATTGTCCGTGCGATACACGTGTGGAGTATTTTATTTTCCGTTTTTATTAAAAAAAAAACATTTAAGACAATATCGTCTGCTAAGTGTTGTTGTCATCACCCACGTGACGAGGTGTTAAGAAACAAAACAAAACACATCAAGCCATTGTTCAAACATAGGTTTGAAAAAATAATAATAATCCATATCAAGCCTTTATTACAAATATTGCCCCTATTTTTCACTTTTGCTCTTATCTTGTAAGTGGTGGGATTTACAACCTGGTGGGAGCTTTTTCTATCGCTGGCTGGCTTTTGACCCAGACATGTCAAAGTCAATTTGGTTTAAATTTTCTTATCGCTGCTTCTTTTTTTTTTTAAATAAAAAATTTATCATAGCAGATCTGAATTGACTTTATTAAGATGCCCCCCCCCCCCAGCTATCGGGGGGGGTACTTGTATTTTAATTTTTTTTATAATATTTATAATTTCTCCAGATAGTATCAACAAATTTATGGTGAAAGCTACTTTCTAAAAAACAAAATTAAAAAAATTGAAATGCTGAAAGTTTTTTTTTTTTACTTTAATAATTACGAGATACTACACAAGCTGGTTCACTTAAAAATGTTAATTCTGTCCTTCGGTATGATAACTGGAATCTCAGGTTAGCTGTCAATACGTGATGAATAACATCATTCAGCACTTGTCCATCGCCAAAGATCTTAAGATCGGCTCCCTTTTATTTTAAACAAAATTTTCTGCGAATAAAGTATGTAAAAGTTTCTTTCAAAATATATTAAATAAACTTTAAATTTTCTAATTTTCTTCAAATAAATTTTAAAAAACGTATAATTGATTTTTGGACGAGTTTTAAACGAGGAATTTAACTTAGTTTACAAAATTTTTAAAAAATAGTTGACGAGTTTTTTTTTAGTAATTTCGCTGACAAAAAAAAAACAAGATTCAAAAAAATATTCAAAAAATACTTTGGACTTTCTTCTTAATAATGAAATATACATTTAAGATGAAAAAACTTTTTCATCAAGTTTCAGGCCGTTCTTGTCATGCTATCGAATTTCACGAAGGTACCTATGTTCACACTTTTCAAATTTGTCACACATCTGGGCATAAGTATCTCTATATACTTAGCCGGATGTTTGTCCGTTGTTAGAGGTTGATGTGTGTGAGAAATAACAGTATGTGCATATCACTGACTTGTTATAAGGATTTTAATAATGTTGTGTGCTTTTGTGTTTATCTATTCGCCTCTATGTGTTTGGGGATTTAGAGTGTAAAACATCACTTGAGTTTGTTTGGTAATTAAAATTAATGTACTGCTTTTACAAACCATTTACAGGAAGTTTGCTGGGGAACTGAGGTTAGATTTTTGCTTGCGAAATCTGTGTCAGTGTGGATGTGCGATTCTGTCTCAAGGGACACGGTCTGACATTAATGCTTTGAATTTAGCCTCTTTTTGTTTGTTTGTTTGTTTGTCTGTGTGTGTGTGTGTGTGTGTATGTGTGTGCGTGTGTGTGTATGTGTGTGTGTTTACATAGCAACTGAATGCAGCAGACAATAAAAAATGATATCAGCTATTAGAATATTAGTCTGAAAGGGGAAAGTGAAGGGACAAAAGCGAGAAAGAAGAAAATGGAAAAGATTGGAAGTAAAACGAAAGTCAGATAAAAGAGACAAAGAGAAGGAAGTGAGGGGAAATGAAAATATATAAAAGTAAGTAAGAAAGAAAGAAATGAATAAAGAAAGAAAGAAAGAAAGAAAGAGTAGCAAGGTAAGAAAGACAAAAAGATGAGAAAGAGAAATGAAAAAAAGAATGTGGTGCAAGAAAAAGAAAAACGAAATAATCAACTAGTTAGAAAAATATTGGAATGAAAGAAAAAGAAAGAAAGATAAAAAGAAAGAAACAAAGATTATAAAAAAAAACCTAAAGAGAGGAGAAGCAGAAAAGAGAGAATGTTAAAGCGAAAGATGACAAAAAAGATGAAAAGTACATGAAAACACAACAGATAAAACAATGCCTGAAAGAAACAAACTCTCTCTCACACTCATATATATATATATATATATATATATATATATATATATATATATATATATATATATATATATATATTGTCAAGAATGAAGACTGAGACTCGGAAGATAAGTTAATCCAAGCGTTATTCGGCAAAATACAAGCAGGGTTCACATCACGTGCTCCTAGTATTCTCGAATATGGCTGATTGTCGTAATCCAGAGAAAGGGCCGTAAACGAATATGGTGTCGTAAAGGAGTCTCACGGTCAATCTCTTATTTACGACATCCCTCCCCACTAGAAGGGAGTACTTATTTTAGTCCCAGCCATACCTTTTTGGGGTCACCGACACACGACCTGACCTCCGTAGTGTTTGCACAATCTCTCTGCATGACGAATCGTGGTCTTCTATATCGGCATCACTTCCTGGACTCATTAAAGGCTCATTTTGTATGGTTGGCGGTTCAACAATTGCTGGTTTGGAAGGGATCTGCTCGGAGGACTGCTGAAACATCTGCTGGGGTGAAAATGTCTCGGAGCCAGCAGGATCTGGGGCCAAGTCTTGAACCGACACAGTTGATTCTCTCCCGTCTGTATATCTGACGCATTCAAATGATTGATTACTATCGATCAGGTTAACTCGATCCACTAAGGGGTCATTCTTAGTAGTACGAATGAATCGTTGCAACAACACCGGCCCCGGATTCATCAACCAAGATGGCAGAGAGTTTCCATCGGTTGTGCGTCTCTGAAATTTAAAAAAAACGTTCATGTAGTGTACAATTTGTTGTAGTACATAACAGGGACCGCATAGAATGACGAACTTGTGGTAGGACCTGCTCCCAATGTTTATCTGATAGCTTGAGTGACTTAAGCGCCAATTGGATTGTTTTCCAGACAACCCCTACATACCGTTCGGCTTGACCATTACCCTGTGGGTGATAGGGCGTCGAGTTACTGGTAGCAACCCCTTTACCAAGCAAATATTCCTTTAGCTCCTGAGATATAAAAGAACGGCCTCTATCTGAATGTATGTAGTCTGGCATTCCAGTCATACTAAAAAGGAGTTCCAGGCACTTTATGACTGTGGAAGTTTGCATGTCCGGACAGGAATATAAGAATGGAAATCGTGAATATTCATCAACGATGACTAACAAATATGGATTGCAGGAAGCCGTTGGGAGAGGCCCCTTAAAGTCAATACTGATCCTTTGCATTGGACCAGTGGCTTTTATCAGTGTACCTTCAGTTGGTCGATAGAACCGGGGTTTGAGTTCTGCACAAATTTTGCAGGATGCGCAGGTTTTCTTGACATCTTCAGTTGAAAAGGGGAGATTTCTTGACCGCACAAAATGTAAAAGTCTTGAGACACCTGGATGGCATAGTTTTTCATGTAATTCCACCAGAACCGAGATTTGGCAACTTAATGATGCACAATAAGTGCGACTGAAAGTGTCCACAGCTACATAGTTTCTTCCCGGTTGATATTCAATGTCGAACGATAATTCGCCGAGTTCCATTCTCCATTCATTGGTTTTCGCATTCTTTACTTTAGTGCGTTTCCTGTTATCATACATAAATGCTACAGACCTTGCATCTGTGTATAGTTTGAAGTGATGTGGGGACAGGAGATGCTTCCATTTTCGTACGGCCTCTATTATGGCTAGAGCTTCCTTCTCAATGATGCTATATCCCTTTTCACTTGCATGGAGTGATCTTGACATGAATGCTATGGGCCTTCCATTTTGGCTAAGTATGGCATATACAGCATAGTCCGAAGCATCACAATCTAAGTGATGGGGTAGGTTCTCGTCAATAGCCCATAAGGTCGCTCTACACAGTTCCGATTTCAATGTATTAAATGCCTTAAGTGCCTTCTCTTCCAATGGCAACCGATCCGCTTTCACTAAGGGTTGTATTTTTTCTGAGAATTCAGGGATCCACTTAGCGTAGTAAACAAACATTCCCCTGATTCTCTTCAGTCTGTTCATGTTTTTAGGTGGTGGCAGTTCCTGCAATGGCTTCATTCGTTCAGGGTCAGGCTTTATCTTCCCATTCCCTACACAATACCCTAAGGTATTTAATGTAGTTACTTTATTTATGGTTTTGGAAGTATTCAAAGTCAAGTGTCTTTTCCTCACTACCATCATAAAATTTTCCACATTGTTATCATATTCCTCTTCTGTTTCGCCTCCAATTATCACATTATCAAGATAGGGAAATGTATCAGTCAGATTTTCTTCTTTTACAATTTCATTCATAACACGTTGGAAAGCAGGGACACCATTAGTTACCCCAAATGGGAGACGGGTAAACTGAAAAAATTGGCCATTTACTTCAAAAGCAGTATATTTCCTGTCAGATTGTTTGAGTTTGATTTGATGGTAGGCACTTTTTAGATCGAAAGTTGAAAAGTATTTATACCTGGCAAGATTTGCAACCAGATCGGAAATTCTTGGTAATGGGAAATGTTGAAACTGGACTAATGCATGGAATAATAATGCAACACAAAATGTACTTTGAACAAAATGTATTTAAACAAGAAAGTGTACACAATATTTACATATAGTCTTTTGTATATTCCTGGGAAGACCGTTCCTGGAGGATGTGTTGACTAAGTCGCAGTCGGGCAGAGTCTCTAGTTGGATCTCTTGATTCGCCTCCCTGTCTTCCGGTACCAACCATATTTATATCGTCGGTACTCCGCTATGCAAATTAGGTGGATCCTACCACAACACCCCCCTCCCAAGCCTAGGAATCCCTTTTGGATTTCAAACTGGCTTCCTATATGGGATGATGATTATGGTTATTTCTTTGTAGATCCCCTTTGCATACTTCATATGTATATGTCAATCTGCTTAATTTTAATATCTTTTCCGTTTTGGATTCACGTCCAATGGGTCCGTGAACTTTCGTTTCCTGCCGGATCTTCTCGGTTCAGGAGCACTCTGCGGAGGTTCTACTTGAAAAATATCATACATTACATCAATGGGATCTTCCTCCTCATCCGGTATACTTTCTTCATGCTCTAGAACGTAACATTTTTTAAGTTGGTTCTGGTGCCTTTTATGAGTATTCTTCGGCCCTTTAATTATGTAAATCAGGTCACCGATTCTATGCCTCGCTCCCAGAACTCAACGTTGTTTCTGTAGCACTTGAAAAACACCTTCTCTCCGGCGGTGTATCTTTTTCTAGCTGTATACATAGTATTCTTTACTCTATTTTTTCCTGGCAAAAGCTTGTCAAACACTGACTTAATTTTCCTAGCGAACATTAGTTCAGCTGGTGCTATGTTTGATTGTGTTCTCTGGTTTGGTGTGATTCTGTATACTTGTAGGAATTGCTGAAGCGCCTTTTCCGTTGGAACTCCTGAGGCTTTCTTCAGAGCGCGCTTTAACGTATCGCCAAATTTTTCTGCGAGTCCATTGGATCTCGGATGATACGGCGGCGTCGTTATGTGGTTAATTTGATATAACTCACAAAATTCCTTAAATTCTTCAGAAGTGAATTGTGTACCATTGTCAATCACAATACACTCTGGCACACCGAACCGTGCAAATAGTTCATGCAAAAAAGTTGTTGTGGTATTGGACGTAGGCTTTTTGCAGCGTAGTACTTCCGGCCATTTTGTAAAACTATCTACCACTATTAAGTAGTAATAATCTTCTACTGGACCAGCGAAATCAATGTGTAATCTTGTCCACGGATGATCCGTCTTGGGCCATGGTTTGTGTACTATAGGTGGTGCCTTAGCTGCTAACGCACACCCTTTACATCGATGAACCATGTTTTCGATATCCACATCCATTCCTTTCCAATATACAAAGCTTCGCATTAAGCTTTTTGTTCTATTAATCCCCGGGTGACCCATATGAAAGTCCCGTAGGATTCTTTTCTGCAACTTTTTGGTACTACTACTCTCTCACCATATAATAAAATTCCATCACAAATTGAATAAATTTCCTGCACTTTTTGGTCATTTGCTACCATTTTACTTTTTATTTCTAAAATGAAATCATCGCTTTCAGCTTCGTTTTTGATTTCCTTTGATGTAACCGGTAGCTCTCTTACAATGTTGTTTACCATGCTTTTCACCTCATAATCTGCTCTGATAATTGCAATAATTGATTCTTCGAATCTTTCTTCTTGACTCGGTACGAGTCTTGATAAAGTATCCGCATGAATTATATTTTTGGATGATAGGTGCTTTATGTGAAAATCATAATTGAGAAGAATGGTTCCCCATCTTAATAGTCGACTTGCCGTATAAACGGGTAACCCTTTTTTGACCCAAAAATAGTGATCAGAGGTTTATGATCCGTTTCTAACATAAAATGTCTGCCGTAGATGTATCTATGAAATTTTGTTATGGCAAAAATGATACTCAGCGCTTCCTTTTCTCTCTGTGAGTAACTTCGTTCTCCTGGGAGTAATGCTCTCGAAGCATGCGCAATTGGTTTTCTAGAACCATCTGGCATTATGTGTTGAATACACGCTCCTACCCCGTATGAACTAGCGTCACTTGCCACTACAATATCAAGTTTAGGATTGTAATGGGTTAAAAAGAGGTCGGACGTAAGCATTTTCTTTATTTCATCAAAGGCTTTCTGACATTCTACTGTCCATTCCCATGCCTTGTCTTTTTTTAGTAGTTCATTCAACGGAGCTCTTAGATTGTACATTCCTTTAATGAACGCTTGATAATAGTTTGCGAGCCCCAGAAAACTCTGTAGTGTCGCCACGTTAGTGGGCGTCGGCATGTCTCTAATCGCAATGGACATTTCCGGATCTGGAAATCTGCCATTTTTGTTGATTATGTGACCTAAATACTTAATTTCCTCCAAACCAAATTCACACTTTGATTCTTTGACTTTAAATCCAAAGTCCTGAATCTTTTTAAATACTTGATTGAGGTGCTGTCGATGTTCGTCGACGTTTGCACTCCTTACTATGATGTCATCTAAGTAGGCACACGCAAAGTCTAAATCATTCAACATGACGTCCATAGCTTGTTGAAAAATGGCTGGTGCCACTTTAATACCAAAAGGAAGCCTGTTGTACTTGAATAAACCTCTATGCGTGTTTATCCCTAGTAACTTCGAACATTCCTCTTCGACGGGAATTTGGAGATAGGCATCTGATAAGTCGATTTTTGAAAATATCACTCCGCCATTTAGCTTGTTAAAAAATCTCCTCCGGACTCGGTAACGGGTAATGGTAGTCCTTAATTACCGAGTTCAACCCTGTCGGAAAATCAACGCAGACTCTGATTTGGTTTGATTTCTTTTTTATGCACACAATCGGCGCAGCCCATAAATTAGATTCTACTTTCGAAATAATTCCCATTTTTTCCAACCTATCAAGTTCTTCGTTAACTTTCTCTACATTTGCGAAAGGCACGTTACGTTTCTTTTTAAAAATAGGCATAGTATTTTCCTTTAACTCAAATTTAGCTTCAAACTTGTTACATCTTCCAAGACCAGGTGTAAAGATTTCCGGAAACTTTTTCTTTAATTCATCTTTAATGTCCTGACTTGTTTGCGTATTACTTTCTACTTTTCTACAGAATGAGTTTAACGGTTTATCCAACAATTCGAATGTTTCAATAAAATCTGTACCCAATAAGTTTTCTCCATTTTTCAGAATGAAAACTTTTATTTTTTTAACGATTCCGTTCAATTTCATGGGAAGTACAACCTCGCCTTCGAAGTTAATTTCCTTTCCAGTTACCGTTCGAGCGAGTTTCGTTGACTTCATTATTGTAGGCCTTTTTAAAATTTTCCATGTTTTATCGTTCATTATTGTTAAATCTGACCCCGAATCGAGTTGAAATTTGATATTCTTTTTGAATATTTCAGTCGTCACATATTTCCTCAAATCTCTATCTGATTTGATATTCGAATTTGTTTGTCTAATTCGGCTATTGAATTTTTTCGTTTTACAACACGATCCTTTGTGACCATTCTTTTGGCACACGAAACATTTCTTATTTCTATATGGGCAATTTACCTCCCAGTGTCTTTCGTTACAAGGTCTGCAATTATATGGTGGGACCTTTTTTCCATCCTCGTTCTTTTTATTTTCTTGTCTATTATTAAAATACGCCGAATTTTTACTCCAATTTTTCTCTGATGGGTAATTTGACTGTTTTTTTTATTTTTTTAATATAAGCAATGCCAGCTTCTTCGATTTTTTGCGACTCTTTCTTTAAACTTACGGCTCGTTGACACTTCTCTGCTAACTTTTGCAGGGTAAGGTTTTGTTCAGATTCGAGTTTAGACAAAACTCTACGTCTTATTTCGGCACTCTTACTGGATACCAGTCCTTGAGCAAAAATTAAACACTTGAATTCTTCAACCGTAATCTCTGCCAATCTGAAATTGTCACAATGTCTATTCACTATAGATGCATATGTTAAGTAATCCTGATCGTCGGATTTAGAGACATTCATGCATAACCATCGCTTATGCCAAAGCGACATATTTGCTCCAAACAGCTCTTTTAGCAATTGGACTGTTTCCGAGAATTCCAATTCAGTTGTTTTTATCGGTAGAATAAAATCTACAAATTTGCTATGTTCTGCTGTACCTAGCTTTCTTAGTAATAGACTGACTTTTCTTGAATTCGACCAGTTTTCACAGTCTGTGTAGAAAATATCTTCATATCGTTTAAAGTACGCTTCAAACGTTTTTTCTTCGTCTGGCACATAGTTGAAAGTTTCCAGCGAATTAAATATGGTGTTATTAGAATATGAAGAATTTCCCTCATTTGCCTGATAGTTTTTTAATTTCTCCAGTGTTAACTTTTGAATTTCTAAAAGTCTTTCATCTTGCTTTTCTTGATATTTTTGCAGCGCTATCTGTTGTTCTTGCTGTCTTTCATCTTGCTTTTCTTGATATTTTTGCTGTCTTTCATCTTGCTTTTCTTGATATTTTTGCTGTCTTTCATCTTGCTTTTCTTGATATTTTTGCTGTGCTATCTGTTGTTCTTGATATTTTTGCTGTGCTATCTGTTGTTCCCTTATTAATAAGGCAAACTGTTCATGCTGACGTTGTTGACTCAACTGCTGGGATTTGAATAATTCAGATATGACTTTGGATAATTCATCCATCTTTAGCTGATAGTGTTCATGCAACAAAGAATATACTCTTAATTTGTGTATCCACGGATATCATATAAGCTGACCAAAAAAAAATCGAAACAACGTACGACTTTTTAATTTTACGTCTTGCTTTTACATTCACGCCCGTGATAATCAACTTCGGTATTTTTTTTCCTCTTTTTCTTTTTTTTTTTTCTATTGTGAACAGAGACCGTCGGACTTTTTTTTTCGTTTTCGACTTCTGTTCGCGTATTTCAATGAAACTTCTGATTTTTATTATCAGAGATAATTCGTCACTATATTGTTGAACAAACCAAAAAAATAATTTTTTAAAGTTCGTTACCTTTCAAAGTCGACACGGTGTATTTGTGCTCCTTTTACTTCCATGCATGTTTTTGTAGTCGGCCAGTTTTTTTTTCTTTTTAACGGGTGCCTCGTTGTAGATAATTTTTCCAATTTAAAATTACCGTTATTCGTTTACGACACATTTCAAATTTTTCTGAGTGAACGTTCCTTTATGCTTAGTCGTCCTTTAACGAGTTCTACATATCCAGAAGTTCAGAATCCTTCGTCGTTACGTTAAAGTTGGACTTTGAATTAATAATTTTTTTTTCAGCCTGGGCTCTTCAATGACTTATCCCAATTGTTGAAAACTCTCAATCATTAATTCTTTTTTTTTTCCGTATGGTTCGTTCTACTTCGTCGCCATTGTTGAAACTTGACTAATGCATGGAATAATAATGCAACACAAAATGTACTTTGAACAAAATGTATTTAAACAAGAAAGTGTACACAATATTTACATATAGTCTTTTGTATATTCCTGGGAAGACCGTTCCTGGAGAATGTGTTGACTAAGTCGCAGTCGGGCAGAGTCTCTAGTTGGATCTCTTGATTCGCCTCCCTGTCTTCCGGTACCAACCATATTTATATCGTCGGTACTCCGCTATGCAAATTAGGTGGATCCTACCCCAACAGGAAAGCGTCTAGTTCTGTGTAGATATTTATGGTTTTGGAATAGTCCACACATAATCGTTTTTTGTGTATTTTAGCTTCATCTTTAACCACTACTAACTGTGCACGCCACGGTGAAATACTGGGTTCAATAATCCCATCTTCCAGAAGTTTGATAATTTCCAGAGCAATAAAATCAGAATCCTCTTTAATAAAACGATTTAGTAGCAATCGGTTTGCATTTAGCTGAAATTCCTGGGAACAAAGTTGGTTCAACTATATCAGCAGCTTCCAGGGCAAGACAGGCACCCGTGCCTTTCACAACGAGTTCCGGTAAATAACCGCCATATTCAAACGTGACCTTAAGATGTCGGGATTGAAATTCTCGTCCAAGAACAACATCATAACAGAGGTCCTTCATGATAGCCAAAGAAACAGAAGTATATAATTTATCGTTAAGACCCAGTTTAAAATCGACTACAAATCCATTAGACCGGCTATTAATACTTTTCTTGGCCATACTTACTTTTTTGACAAGGGAAAAATCCTCAGAGACAATAAATCCACCACTTTTTTGCTGATAAAATTTTCAGAAGCACAAGAATCTATCAGAGTACTGAAGGTTCTATTTTTAACCATGACGAAAGTAGCAGCATGGGAAAGCCCCACTGGTACGTTAGTAGTGTTTACAGAAATACAAGAAGCTGAATGAATCATAGCATTAGTTGTCACATTTGATCACCTACACATTTTTTGGTAATGTCCCTGCTTATCACAGCGATGGCAAATTACGCTAAGTTCTGGGCAAATGGATCGTTTATGGTATGGTATAATACCACAGAAAAAAACAAGCTTTCTTACCGATGTTATTATTTGAAGCTGAAGCACTTTCACAGGTTATCAATGCCCGTAGTTTTTTTGGGATTCTGTCTTGGTAGTCGTCTAAATAGTTGGTGAAAATAGTACGCCAGTGCTGCCATTCTCTGGCGGCATGTGTTGAATTTGGGTCGATATCCAATACTCTTGGTTTATAGCCAAAACTTGATACAGACTCCGACATGGCGATTCATAAGATATTTTTGCCGAATAAATTGTCAAGAATGAAGACTGAGACTCGGAAGATAAGTTAATCCAAGCTTTATTCGGCAAAATACAAGCAGGGTTCACATCACATGCTCCTAGTATTCTCGAATATGGCTGATTGTCGTAATCCAGAGAAATGTATGTATATATATTCCCATTCTACCAATGCGAATACAAAACCACCGAACAAAAGCGTATTAATAAAGAAAGATTTTTATGAAAAGTTTAAATCAATTCATTGCATAAACCAGAGGCACGTCACTCAAAATAGATTCTACCACATTTCCTTACCATAAGCGACATATAAAGTTTTAATTTTTTCATTTGTTCAAGACACAAACATCAACATGTGGAAATCTACACAATTACAAGCTTTTTGAAAAGCGAAAGCGGTTAAAGTAAAAAAAGTAAAACAATTTTTTTCTGAAAACCCATTTGTAAGTAACAGAAATTTAATTATAATATTTCTCTGTAAAAATACATGTATTAAAGATAATACATATAAATACATATTAGGTGTTTTTTCCAGATCTTATTCTCTCTCCACCTCTCTCTCTCTCTCTCTCTCTCTCTCTCTCTATATATATATATATATATATATATATATATATATATATATGATGAAAATGTGGAAAAGACAAAGCAAAATCCGAATATGTGAGTTTACTGTTTTTTATTTTGTTTTTGTTTTTTGTTTTTCTGTCGACGTCAGACGTTTCGGTCAAATAGACCTTCTTCAGGACATGGTTAATGGAGACATATTTATATTAAATTTAACTTAAATGAAGAGACGATATATACAGGACTAGTCAGAAACAGAAAAACTGAAATTCTAAAGTCAGAGTATTCTTTCTTGGATTCGGTTACGCTGGCGCCGCGTGGGCGGCGCTGCGAAAACCTACTCCCAGGGAAGAGATTTTATCCTAAGTGGAAAGGGGGGAACTTATTTAAAACTATAGCTTATCGGTACGTTTGTCAAGCATTAATCTTGCTAGGAATGTTGATATATTAAAGAAACCCTGTCTGGTGTTTATTGTACGTGAGGTGGATATCATGCCAGCCTCGTAAATCTGCCTACGGTTTTTATTGTGGATATATTTTAAAATCTTCACAGAGTCGAAATCCAAAGTTCGTTCATCAGTGCAAAATGACACCCCGACTACTACTACTACATCTAAGGTAGGGAGAGACGCACTTTCAGCTGCCCCTGATAATCCTATTGGCCGCATCTTTCTACCGAATAACCCTCTGACCGAACACATCTCCAACAATCTAAACGCGCTAAAAATTAAAACTACTACATTACCCACTAAAACTATCCGCAGTATATTAAATAATACCAGCAGACAGCATATTACATCCGATGCTTGCGTCTATCAGGTACCGTGCAGAGACTGCAACTTGAGTTATGTAGGCGAGACAGGGAGGTCCATAAAATCTCGCATTTCCGAACATAAACGAGATATTCGCCTCGGTAATTTAAATAGTGCTTTGTTTGTACACATAGCCAAATCTGATCACAATTTTGATTTCGACTCTGTGAAGATTTTAAAATATATCCACAATAAAAACCGTAGGCAAATTTACGAGGCTGGCATAATATCCACCTCACGTACAATAAACACCAGACAGGGTTTCTTTAATATATCAACATTCCTAGCAAGATTAATGCTTGACAAACGTACCGATAAGCTATAGTTTTAAATAGGTTCCCCCCTTTCCACTTAAGATAAAATCTCTTCCCTGGGAGCAGGTTTTCGCAGCGCAGCCCACGCGGCGCCAGCGTATCCGAATCCAAGAAAGAATACTCTGTCTTTAGAATTTCAGTTTTACTGTTTCTGACTATTCCTGTATATATCGTCTCTTCATTTAACTTAAATTTAATATAAATATGTCTCCATTGACCATGTCCATGACACACACATATGCATACATTTTTTATGAATTTTTATTAATCCGACAAAAGTGTATCGCAAATAAAAAACGTAATTTTTAGTGGATAATCGTATTCGAGGTGACGTTCCGTTTATTTATTTATTTTCACTTAACGGCCTGAATATTCGAGAAATCTTATTAATGAAAATCTTGAACCCTTTGGCAGGAATTGAACCCGCGTTCCTCCGGACACGGAGGACGAGCGTTTAATTGTGCCAGTTAATGTGCCATTTATCCGATAATTATTCACCAAAAAAGAAAAAAGAAAAGAAAAAAACCCCAATAAAACAAAAAGAAAATCGGCAGTTGTATTTATTTGAAAAATAACACTGTCTTTGTTGGAAATATATTTATTTAATATAATGTTATTATGTTGGGATATAGATTTATTGATGTTATTAAAGCAGCTATAGCTGATCTGAACATTAATTTTGTTAAAAATCATTTTTAGTGTTGGTGAATCGTTAAACTGCTTATGAATTAAATTTAGGAAAAGTCTTCCGATATCCGTTTGAATATTATGATTAAAAGGTGGATTAAACCATATAATGTCACGATTACGGTGTTTCTGTTTATTTTTTACCTTTGTAGTCACCCTAAAGACAGTAGCAGTAACAGCCCTGAACCCTAAAGTAACGCTCTCTCTTCCGGGTTTTATCTCTTTCGAACTGGTGCCATGATCTTTCCACATGCTATAAAAAGTTCCCGTAAGAAACCTTACGCATTTAATTATTGAAGTAGCTAATCACTAAACTGGTGACAACGACAAAAAAAAAATTATGCTAAAAAAGAAAGGGTTACATTTTCTTTTTTAAAAATAGTGTATTAAAACTTCACGCTAGTATGGTTTTAAAAGTTGCAATTTAAACAATTTTTTCTTAAAAATAAATAAAATTATGTTACGTTCTGTAAGTATTACTTACACTAATTACAGATATTTTCCTTTTTGTATTTCATTTTTTAAATCTTTTCATACAGGATTTTCTCGCAATAATTTTCGGAGAAAAACAAATAAAATCTTTCACGAAACTGAACTTTGAATTAATAATATTTTATGATAAAATATTTTATAAACTTTAACGGCGACATGTAATAACAGTTAAAATAACTATATATTTTTCTCTTTCACAAAATTTATCAGAAAGTCGTGAAATAACGGGAATAACGCTGCCACTGACCGACTAAATTACCCCATCTTATCTTTACCACTTTTATTTCTTCTCCTTAGCAATTTTCTTGAACTAATTACTACTATTCATACACATAGAGCGAGCCTACTAAATTATTTAATTTTTTAAGGAAGGCAGTGTTTGAGGTAAATAGCAAATTATCTCTAGTTAATAAATAAGTAACTAATATTAAGGAAAGAAAGAAATTTATTTTTACGAAATGAGCAACGTCCCTGCCCTATTCTAAATCTCGTTGTCATGTTATATATGGTTTTCCATTTAGAATTTTTCTCAATATTTTTTACAAAATAGTATTCTCTATCATTAAGAGGGGAATAAAAATATTTTTTGATACTGCATATGCAAGCGCATTTATTTTTACAAAACTCGTAAAATTGCTTAAAAAGAACATAAAACAATACAAATTTTACACATTGCAAAAGATGGAGGAAGCGAAATTAGCCGCTATCTTTGCACAATTATCTGTACTCGCTAACCCTGACACGGAACTGATTTTTATCCGTTTGGAAGCCGTTTTTATGATGAAAAATCTCTCATCACAAAAACAAAAATTCGCTTGCGTAGTTTCTGCATTACCTCAAGAAATGGTCACACGTCTACGGGATCTTCTGATACACCTACCACAAACCAACCCGTTCGACAAATTAAAAGATGAGTTAATACTCCGAACTTCATTATCTGAGAGATGGAGACTGCAACAATTATTGACAAAAGAAGATTGCGAGATAGAAAACGATCTAAACTTCTGCGTCGTTTACAGACTGTCCGGCAATATGTTGGATGATAGTCTTTTACAATACATTTATAGGAAAGCTGCCAAAAATGGTTCAGGTATCCTTAACGGTAATGGGAGACAATGTACACATGAATAAATTGAGCGATACGGCTGATAAATTGATGGAAGTCATGACCCTAGACAATCTAGTTGCAAGTGCACGAATGTCGAATAATGACATCACCCAAATACGGGAGGAAAATAAATTGTTGAAAAGGCAAATAGGTGATTTAACTAAAAAAAATCAACAATGCAAAGACACCACTATCACAGTTCGTCAAGAAGCAGACAAGGATACAGGAGCAAGTCAAGCGATATCTGTTATTACCACAAGAGATTCGATGACAGGAGTATAAAATGCACAACTTACAAACTAAATCGCAAACTGAATGCGATAATCTTCTTGATAGGTACCCAATTTCTAATATTCAAGATTTTACCAACTATATGAAACTAAAATCTTTTTAAAACTTGATCTCATCCAAGCCTACCATCAGATAGCCGTAGAAGACTGTGACATAAAGAAGAGAGCCATCACAATGCCATTTGAACTTTAAGAATTTTTATGTTTACCGTTTGAAGTACGGAATGCAGTCCAATCCTTTCAAAGATTTATGAAACAAGTTCTTCAAGAACTTGATTAATTTTTCTGTTACATCGATGACATGCTTATTGCCAGCTCTTCACCAGAAGAACATAAACGGCATTTATAAGATATTTTTTAAAGACTTCAAAAATATGGATTTGTAATGCATCCAATTAAATGTAAATTTGATTTGTCTGAAGTTGACTTTGTAGGTTACAGAATTGATAAAAATGGTATCAAACTGTTACCTGAAAGAACCGAAGCTATTCACTGTTTCCAGTTTCCTAAAATTTTAAAAGAAACCTACGCCAATTCTTTGGCATGGTGAATTTTATAGGAAATTTATCCCCAATTTGGCAGAAATAGTTTCTCCATTGACAGATGTTCTTCAAAACAAAAGAAAAAGAACTGTGATATAAATCATTCTGAAGAAGAGTTGTCAGCATTTAATTTGGCAAAGGAAAAGTTAGCCAATGTTAGTAACCTCACTTTTCCCAATCATGAAGCAAAGTTATTCTTGGCAGTAAATGTCTGGAGTTTTGCCATTCGAGCAGTCTTGCTACAACGTGAATCAGATGAATGGTTACCGTGTCTTTCTTCTCAAAGAAATTATCAGAAACCACTACTCGGTACGGCACTTTCGGACGAGAGTTAATGGTAGTGTACTGTGCCATCCAACACTTCTGACATTTCTTGGAAGGGATGTCTTTTCACTTGCTCACAGACCATAAACATTTAATTGGAACAATCAAGGCGAAATCGGATATCTATTCTCCTCGGGAACTTAGGCACCTCGATTTCATCAGTAAATTACAACTGATATTCGATATATCAAAGGCTCTGCAAACATTCTAGCAGAGACACACTCCAGGAATATTTCTACAATTAATATCAGCCCTGTTATCAATTTTGAAGGTATTGCAACTTCCCAAAAATATGATGATCTAAAATCTCTTCTAGAGGATAATAATTCTTCATTGAAAATGAAGGAAATATATATTCGACAGGTGAAACATACAGTTTAGTGCGACATTTGTACAGGACATTTTCGGCCTTTTATTTCGAAAACTCTCCGTAGAAAACTATTTGAAACTTTGCACTCAATATCACACCCAGGTATAAAAGTGACCTGCAGGTTAATTAGTCGAGAATCAACAAGATAAGAGGGATTGAACACGTCATTGTACTTCGTGTCAAAAAGCCAAAATAGTGAAACACACTAAATCCGCTCCTACATGTTCCCGTTCCTGATACTCGATTTGACCATGACCATATCGACATAACCGGACCATTCCCGCCCTGTTATGAATATTAATATCGCCCTACCTGCATTGATAGATTCAGCCGTTGGCCTGAAATAATCCCTCTTATTGATATCAGTGCGAAATCAGTTACATTGGGTTTTATAACTGGTTGGGTTAGTCGATTTGATGTTCCCACTACCATCACCACGGATAGAGGAACACCGTTTGAATCCTCACTTTTCGCTTCTCTAACCAATCAGTTTGGTGCAACTAGAATTCGTACAACTGCTTACCATCCTGAAGCGAACGGTATGATAGAACATTTTCATTGTTCTCTGAAGTAATCCCTGAAAACAGCATTAAACTATGTTTCTTGGCATCAGAATATTCCATTAATACTTTTAAGGCTAAGAAAAGCTGTAAAATCTGATTCACAGAGTTCTGCAATCGAAATTGTATATGGCACACCTTTATGTCTACCAGGAGAGTTAATAATTAAATTAAATTAACCCCTCTTGAATCCTGCTTCATTTGTAGATATCTTGAGATTAAAGATGTCTCAAGTAGCATCCCCATATCCTAGGCAATCAACCCATGTAACACATGTGCTAGAATCACCCAAAATTGCAACTTTGTGCTAGTAAAAGACAATGCAACCAAACATCACTTACAGGGGTCTTTACAAAGTAGTAAAACGTACAGAGAAATATTTCACAGATGTGATTAATAACAGACAAGAAAATATTCCTATTAACCGACTCAAACCGCCACGTTTAGAAAATATTGGTGATGATTCATTAGAAAACACCAAGTAGACACAACCTAGAAATTCAAAGAGCGCTCGTCATATTAGATGTCCTAAAAAAACTATGATGTTCCCTAACATAACAAAAATTCTCTTTCTTGCTATTGTTGTACAAATATCTCACTTGAAAGGAGAGCGAGCTTAAAGATAGCAGTAGCTGCGCTAAATAAAATATCAGCAGCAGCTCTCGAATATAAAAACGTGTGAACCCTAAAGTAACGTTCTCTCTTCCGGGTTTTCCCTCTTTCGAACTGGTGTCATGAACTTTTGCGCTGAAGCTAGAAAGACTGTGAACGCTACACTAATAAAACACACCAACAAAATAAGTTCCCACTATAACATAATCATGAACATTTCGTTGTGCATACAATTTAAGTTATAACAAAAGAAACTTGTTTTAAACTTCCCTTTCGTTAATTTGTCTAATAAATGTTATCTTGCATTTCAAATCAGTTGGTCTGTTACTTTGTGCATGTCCTCTTTTCACCAGCATTATTTCATGTATTATAAAACCTTCCCTAAGAAACCTTAGGCATTTAATTATTGAAGTAGCTAATCACTAAATCTTCTTCCTTTTTTCTAAATACTCTAAATTTACTTTATGGCTGCTTAGTTTTAAAGTTTCATATATTTAATTTCATTATTATGAAATATTTCCTTATTGCAGGAGTTAGTAGATAATCTTACCTCGACTGGCTTATGTAAATTATCTAAAATTTTATGATGGTGGTTTGATTCTTTACTGATGTATCTATGGTTGTATAGGTTTTTGTTGTATGGTTTATAATGACCATTATTCAAGTCCAAAGATACACCGAGAAAGTTGATCACATGGTAGTGGTAATATTTAGCTCGTGATCTTTGAAAAAATGTATCTGTTCCTTTCTCAATCGTGGACTTGTTTTATGGAGGAGAATTACACCGTCATCACTATAGAGTCCGTGTCGCTAATATCGAAAATAAATCTTAGTCACCACAATAACAAGATTCCAATTCCCATGCCTCTGTTGAATCATATGCTCCCATAGCAATATTAAAGTCTGGGTTACTTCTTTTTGTCCACAGATAACCATTATGGAATAATATAGTTTTTTGTGTCTGATTTATGATATTTATTTCGCCATCGCTAATAGGACAGTAATTGTTTGCTAAATTTATAGCAGCCATTAACAGGTTATCGGTGATGGACGGGTAAAAGTCGAACTAGATGAATGTACATCCATTCTTCCTTTTTATATAAGTAAATCATTCTATGGCTTCTGCGGTTTTATGCCACTGGTTAAATCCTGGGGTATCTTTCGTGTATTTGCACGCGCTTTCAAGAATATTTTTGTTAATATTACCGATATTATTTTTAGTTAGGTTGAGTAATCGGTATTGAGGGTTGTTTAGGAAATTTGCTTTGTGGTCTTTAACTGTGATGAATGCTTGTTCTTTGTGGAATTTGTAGATCCCATCATAAATTTATAGTTCAGTGGCTATTTTATTGGCTTCACTATTGATGTTAATTTCCCAGATGATGAGTGCCTTTTTATAAAGCTTATTAACTTCTTTGTTAATAGATTTGTGGTACATATCAGCATCGATTTTTAATGATTACGCGTCTTATCTAATTTGATAATGATTTTATCTTTTTTTTATCAAGAAACGTTCTTTAGCAATTTTTGCTGTAGATCGTTGGTAGCTTTAGCAAATTTAATTTTGTCTATATTGTGGGGACCTACCTACAAATGAACTCTTCCACACCTATATAATATGGCTACCAACTCTGAGTAAGGTCAGTCACCAAGTGAGGGTCACCGAGTAGTAGCCACAGAGTGAATGAGTGAGTCGGGACACCAGTGAGAGAAAGTACTCTCCAGTTCACATTTACTTTTGTACTACGTTTCCGAGAATATACTATTTAACCTATATCCGAGTCCGTGTTATTTTTCTATGGTTTTACACCATGACAACTGGCGACGAAGAATATTCGAACCACAAAGAGAAACCTTTACCAAAAAGGAAAAAAAGGTCACGCCATAACTCTAAAGACGTCTAAAGATCCCAGTGTGTTAACCTCAAGTCTGGCGAACCAAAGAGAAATTTTCACGAAAGAAAGTTACACATACAACAGTTGTATGTTAATATACAACTGATAAAAATAAACGGACACCAACCGAATAACAGGCAACGTAATTACGAAAAAAGCCACAGATGCGGACGTTGGATATATTTAGGAAGAAGGAAAAAGTATAAAAGAAATATCTAATATCGTATGTATATAGGAGAATTAAATACAAGCCAAAAAATTACTTCCCGGGAAAAGGTAAAGAAAGCAAAGAGTATGCCCATTCACAATCTAAAAGTAGACGACCCTGTGAGAAACAAAAATTACCCCCAAGGCCATGCGGACAACATTGGGCGGCAGACTGTTTTTACCGAAACAAGACATGTAATTATTGTGGCAAAATTGGCCACAAGGGGGTGCACTGTAGAAACAAAAGGAACAACAGAAACAGAGTCAGACAAACAGTATCAAATGAAAAAGTAGATAAGAATCTACGAAAATACGTTGTAGTTAACATTCTAAACAAAACAGTTAAGCTGCAACTAGATTCTGGCTAAGATCAATCAATCATTAATCTTCATACTTGGAGGAAATTAAAAAAACCAACGATGAAAAAGGCAAACAAAACAGCCCGTGCAGTAACAGGTGACAAAATCAAATTTGAAGGTGAGCTAACGCTACCTGTAACACTAAATGGCATCACAAAGAAACTAAAAGTTTTCGTCCATAAAAGCTCTGAAAATTTATTTGGAACGGATTGGATGGAGCGGTTTAAGTTGTGGGATCAACCAATCAACAATTTTTGCCAAAAGGTGGAAAATATGACAACGGATGCCCAAGACCTGAAAGAAGAATTAAAAGAAAAATTTACCGAAGTTTTCTCGGCGAGGCTAGGAAAATGTAATAAGACAAAAGCCAGATTCGAGCTGAAAGAAAATGTTCAACCCGTTTTCAAAAGTAAAAGAAATGTCCCATTTGCATCAGTAGGAAAAATTAACGAAGAATTAGACCGACTAGAAAATGCCGGTATACTGTCCAAAGTGGGTTTTAGCGAATGGGCGCCCCCCGCTGTATACGTAAGAAAAAAGTCCAACCAAATTTGCGTCTGTGCAGATTTCTCAACGGGCCTAAATGCGGCTCTAAAAGATTACCATTACCCTCTCCCCACACCGGAGGAGGTATTTAATAAACTGAATGGGCGGGGAAATATTCTCCAAATTGGACTTAAGCGATGCATACCTTCAAATCCCTGTTGAGGAGGAGTGCGTAAAACTTCTATGTATCAACACCCACAGGGGTTTATACAAGTTTGATAGATTGGCTTTCGGGGTCAAAGTTGCACCTGCAATATTTCAGCAGGTCATGGATACCATGCTGGGCGGCCTTGACTTCGCGTGTGCCTACCTGGATGACATTGTAATAGTAAGCAAATCTACCGAGGAACATCGCAAACATATCCACAAGGTTTTTGAGAGAATTCAGGATTTCGGTCTGAAAGTAAAAGAATCGAAATGTGATTTTTATATGAATGAAATAAGGTATCTCGGGCATATCATTGATAAGAAGGGTAGACGGCTTGACCCACGGCGTGCAGAAGCTATCAAAAATATGCCTGCTCCAAAAAATGTCAACGAGCTTCAAAGTTTTCTGGGACTTGCCAACTATTACCAAGTATTCATAAAAAATATGCACGAGCCATGCGCTCCTCTGAATGAATTGGTAAAAAAAGAGAAAATTTGGAATTGGACAACGGAATGTCAGTCAGCTTTTAAGATGACTTTATTTGCGAGATAATACGTAAAATCACAACAAAAGATAATAGGGTGTCAGACGCCTACTCACTATGTGATAATGTCTTATTATACAGCGATAGAGTTGTAAATCGGAAAAAATTACAGAAGCGAATTTTAAGAGACTTCCACGGTGGACACCTCGGTAGAAACCGTATGAAGAGTCTCATGCGGAGCTATGTCTACTGGCCGGCGATGGACAAGGACATAATGGAAATGATTAACATATGCAGAGGATGCGCCTTGACGGCCAAAGCTCCACCTACCACTTTCAAACCCGGCCAAAAACGGACCAGCCTTGGTCACGTATACATATTGACTTTGCTGGGCCGATTGACGATTATTATTACTTAATCGTTGTTGAGAGTTACTCCAAGTGGCCGGAGGTTTTAAGATGCAAGAGGCCGATAACGGCCGTAACAATCAGTTTCCTACATGAGCTGTTTGCGAGATTTGGAGTAGTGGACTGCGTGGTCAGCGACAATGGTACACAGTTTACGTCAGCAGAATTTAATAATTTTTGCGACATCTTCCAAGTCAAGCACATAACTACGCCTCAATACCACCCTAGATCAAATGGACAGACAGAGAGGTTTGTGGACACGCTGAAAAGAGCATTTAAAAATCTCAAGGAACTCCTACCGACATAGCATTACAGTAGTTTCTGCAAGTTTATCGCATTACGCCGAACCCGAATACACCATCAACTGGCTCACCGGCAGAAATCATGTTTGCCAGAAAGGTGAGACCCGTTTTTGTCAAATTAATTCCCAAACAGTCAAAAATATGTAAGACCGAAAAAGGATAAAAAAACGATTTCTTCCAGGTCAGAAAATCTTTTTAAAAAGTTTTCAGAAGAATATGCCGTACTGGGAGGAGGGCACGATCACTAGAAGGATCGGCGAGATCGTGTATATAATACAAGGACCAAGACATACCCACAAAAAACATATTAATCAAATTAAAAAACGCCATGAAATAGATTCTAACAGCACAAAAGATGAAGTGGAAGAACCCATCGAGATCATTTACGACACATTTGGCCTCGAGCCCCCGCAGCATATGCCTGAACAACGAAGGTCGGGGAGAAAGAGGAAATTTACCGAGCCTTTAACAATCAACCCCAAAAAGAAAAGGTATTAAATTTCTGGGAAGTAATAAACCTTTTTACCGAGTAAAAGGCTTGGGAGTGGGTATTGTGGGGACCGACCTACAAATGGACTCTTCCACACCTATATAATATGGCTACCAACTCTGAGTAAGGTCAGTCACGAAGTGAGGGTCACAGAGTGAGTGAATGAGTGAGTCGGGACACCAGTGAGAGAAAGTACTCTCCAGTCCACATTTACCTTTGTACTACGTTTCCGAGAATATACTATTTAACCTATATCCGAGTCCGTGTTATTTGTCTATGGTTTTACACCATAACAGTCTATTACCGAGAATAGATCTGTTCTGGACGCAAAGTTAACCTTATCATCGGAAATAATAACACACCCGAAAAATCAAAATGGCAAAGAATCCACATTATTTACGAGTTCAAATGCGACTTAAAGAACTGTGTTCCTGATAAAACCAAGCTAATAAATAATTATATTGGTCATACTACTACATGACTATCTAAACGACTTACGTAACATCTGTGTGTGAATTATTTTCAGATAGAGTGGATTTGTATATGCTGTACATTTGCTTTGATAAAGTCCTTTAAACTACATTCGAAAAAAAGTCTGTCCTTAACTTTAACTATGAACTGAGTCCAAAAAATAATCTCCCATTCCCTGACGTTCTCATACAATTCAGTAATAGCACATTTACCACTTAATTATACAAAAAAACCACTAGCAGAAACTCTTGCCACCGTAATTTGAAGAGTGAATGCCCACTTAGATATAAAATAGTAGTTATAAAAAATTTCATAAAGAGAGCACACAAGAATTCAGCCTCTCGTTCCCTTTTCCTTAAAGAACTGAATAATGTAAAATAGACGCTAGCTCAATTAAGACTAATTTAAACACACACGAAAACCTACCAAAGTCAACATTCAAAGGCGACAGAAATATAGTTTTAAGGTGTGCTTTATTTATAGGATAAAGTGCTCAATATCAGCGATAGAGCGTATGTAAATATAAAAGTGAACAGTGAAGTCAACACTCAGAAGCAACAGACTGTTTCATGGTAGACGCAATCATCAAGCCACGTGTGTTGGTTTTTTCTCTCGACTATTTATATATACGGGTCAGTGGTGTATTTTGGAGAGTCCATTCTGACAGTTAATTTGGCAGGATTGGTTTGTTTATTTATTTGAGTTAATTTACTTTACTTGCTTTTTATTTATTTTTATTTTATACATTTATTTATTCTTTTATATATTTATTTATTCTTTTCGGTTTTAAATATTTTAGTAACGTAGTAAAAAATTTTGAGATTAGTTCAGATCGTTTATTTAATAGTTTGTTTTAGTCTAGAAATAATTAAAGCTATTTTTTGGTCCAATTTTTGGATTGGTTGCTGTAGTCTATTTTAACTGATATTTTGACGGGAGCAGTTTTTTAATCTGTTTATTATTTTATTCATGTATTATTTGGATTGATTATTTTGACTTTTTTTGCTTTATTTGTATTTATTCTAACGGTTATTTTAGCGGGAGCGGTTTGTTAATTTGTTTATTTATTTATTTTACTTGTTGTTTTATATTTACACCAATATATACAATAGAAGACGATGTCAATAAGGAAGCTAAAGCAATCGGCCAAAAATTAGACCTAGACGAACGAATAAGTTAAGGCGCAAACCTTTATCACATTAAAAGACCACAAAAATAATTTCAAAATCAACCCTGCATGCAGACTCATAAACCCAACAAAAAGTGAACTAGGTAAAATAAATAAAACGATACTAGAAAGAATTAATTCTGAACTAAGGAAGAGGTTAGGGGTAAACCAGTCGAAAAACACAAAAGCAACTACAGAATAGTTCCACAGCATAAATAACAAACATAATTACCAATTTATACAATTAGACATAAAAGAATTTTACCCATCCATAACAGAAGCCATGCTAGATAAGGTCATTACCTTAGCCCAGGAACAAATAAACATAACCGAAATCAATATCATTAAACACTCCAGTAAATCACTACTATTCCACAATGAAGACGCATGGATAAAGAAAGAGGGGATCTTTGACACTGCAATGGGAAGCTTTAACGGTACAGAGACCTGCGAAATCAAAGGTATATATTTACTACAAGAACCAAGCAAAGTAATAGATAGAAATGACACACTACTCTACAGGGACTATGGACTCATAATCTTAAGAAACTATAACAAACAAAACAAAGACAAAACTAGAAAAACAATAATGAAGATTTTCAAAAATAACGGATTCGACATAGACATAAAAACTAGCCTAAACGAAGTAGATTTTCCAGATGTTACCTTTAATTTAATTTAACACTCACATACTCACAACAGAGCACAAAAGAGCCAACAGGAAGAGAAATATCATATGGTTCAACCCACCGTACAGCAAAAACGTAAAAACAAACGTAGGGACAATATTCTTCAAACCTTTACACAAAACTTTCCGTAATCAAGCACTCTACACAAAATATTTAACAAAAACACAGTAAAAATCAGCTACAGTTGCACCGAGAATAATAAAAAAGCACAACAGGAAAACGATCAACAAATACCTCGAACAATTTAAACCCACGTGTAACTGCAGAATAAAGAATGAATGTCCCTTGAACGGTAATTGCCTACAAAACAACATAATATACCAAGCCACGCTAAAATCACCAAATAATGAAGAAATATATACATAGGAGTAACTGACGGACCCTGGAAACAAAGAAACTAAGCACACAAAACATCTTTCACAAATAGTAAATACACCAGCAGCACAATGCTTTCTAAGTATATCTGGGAAATTAAAAACAAAACGCAAATTACACCAAAAATATCAAGGAAAATAAGGAAAAAATCATCAGCCTACAGCAATAAATTCAAAACCTGCAAACTTTGCTTGGAGGAAAAATAGATATTATTACCTACCCAGACCAAAATAAACTACTAAGTAAACGATCTGAACGCATCTCAAAATGCAGACATGAAAACAATTTTTTACTACGTTATTTAAAAAACGAAAACTGAAAAGAAAAAAGAAAAATAAACAAAATAAAAACAAAAAAGTAAAATAAATTAACCCAAGCAAATAATAAACAAATTAACAAAACAGTCCCGTTGGAATACAGGAAATAGAATAAATAAAAATAAATAAGAAAAAACAAGTAAAAAAATCAATCCAAATAAATAAATAAATAAAATAATAAACAAATTAAAAAAACTGCCACCTCCAAAATAACAGTTAGAATAGACTACGGCAATCAATCCAAAAATTGGATGAAAACTATCTTTAATTACCTTCCCAGACCAAAACAAACTATTAAATAAACAATGTGAACTAATCCCAAAATTTTTACTAAGTTTCAAAACATCGAAAACCAAAAGGAATAAGTAAAAATATAAAATAAAAATGAAAATAAAAATAAATAAATAACAAGTAAACTAAATTGACCCAAATAAATAAATAAGCAAACCAATCCCACGAAAAGAACTGTCAGAATGTCCTACCCACAATGCACCACTAACCCGCATATATAAATAGTCGAGAAAAAAAACTACACACGTGGCCTGACGATTGAGTCTAGCATGAAACAGTCTGTCGTCTCTGAGTGTTGACTTCAATGTTCACTTTTATATTTACATACGCTCTATCTCTGATATTGAGCACTTTATCACATAAATATAGCACATTTTAAAACTATATTTCTTCATATATATATATATATATATATATATATATATATATATATATATATTGTGTATTTAGGCAGTAATCCTTCATTTATACATAAATAATGTTCGTTCGTTGTAATTTTGATTTTGCTGGTGTGTGTGTTATTTTTGAGGGTAAGGTTAGCTGTTTTAAATTTTTTGTAGTATAATTATCTACTACTATATAATGTTTTGTTCGGGTTAATTGGGGTTAGTGTATTTCTTTATGATATTTCTAAGAGAAGATTCATCTTGTTTGTAGTTGATGTGCATTTGGTTTTGTAAAAAATATTTTTGTTATTTTTGACTGTGTGTTAGAATTAGGGTTATATAAAAAATTAAATTATGTACAAAATGTCGCTAGCTGAATCCATAAAATGGCGTTCAAAATATTTAGTTTTCGGCATTAAATAACCCATAGAGGTTGATGTGCCTCTAAACAAAATCAGTCAACCACACACACACACACACACACACACACACACACACACACACACACACACACACAAACAAATATATATATATATATATATATATATATATATATATATATATATATATATAGAGAGAGAGAGAGAGAGAGAGAGAGAGAGAGAGAGAGAGATCCACTGCATTCACTTACGTGCTAATACCCTTGGGAAAGGTATGAATCCTCTTCTTTCACCCCCAGCTATGAGTAAATAGCAGGGAAGACCTGTTTATATAGCCTTGGATGGCAACTGGTCTAGGAGAAGGATAACTCAGAATTTAGAACCTGCAGAGAGTCGTTTGGGGACCTCGCAGGATGTTGTGCACCAAATCTCTGTATTTGGCTCTTCAAAATGTGTGGTTGCTTCTGCACAAAGCCTTCACCACTATAATCATATGTGCAAGTGTCAGTCAGTTGGTTCATAGGAACTGAATTGCTTGACCCTCATACGTCAGAAAACCGACAGGAGAGTCCAATATATATATATATATATATATATATATATATATGTATTGTTGGACAGCTGATTTCACAGATCATTACGTTTGAGTTCGATTTTTTCTGTTCGTCGACGCTAAGTTTCGTTAATGTATTTGCCATTATGCCGCCATGTAATTGTTAGTGAACTGCTCTAGCAAGCAATTTCTTCCATCTTACATCTTCTATTCGCACTGGAGATATCACGCTTTTGAACAAGTGTCTGATAAAATTATGTTTCATAAGCATCACACTAATGTAAGAAATATCAATATTAATTGTCGTCGGATGACTAATCACAAAAGATAACGTGGCCTCTGTGACCGGAAATATTTTCGGGTAGTAAATTAGGGAGCGTACTCAATTGCTGACCGAGAATCCTGACGGGCAAACATTGAGGGCGTGCCACGCACCTAAACCAAGGAAAACAGGAGTGTCAAGGGCTTTTACTCTATGGATTCTTTGATAACCTTGAATGCGAACAGATGATAAAAACACACATTCGCCTGTTTGTTTTACGACAGATATCCTCTCGGGTCATTCACGACCACTGTCGAAAGAGATCCACCCAGTGAGGGAAAGGACTAAAAAGAACTAAGATGCCATCTTTTATTTTTTTTTTAATCTTTGTATTTGAATTCCGTACTTACTTACCAACCTTTCAGATTTATATTAAAGCTATGTTTTCTTGTTCTTCTTTAACTTACCATCGCTTGTTTCATTTTTAGAAACCTAGATATAGTTGAAAAATCTTTTTTAGATAGAAGCTTTGACACACAATTAATATGCATGCAAACAACCATAATTTGTGTTTAAAGAAGAGTTTCCACCTCATTCTTTTTATGACGCTCTAGGTCCTGGATAGCACACACTCACAGAAAGAGAGAGAGAGAGAGAAAATGAGAGAGAGAGAGAGAGGGAGAGAGAGAGGGAGAGAGAGAGGGGGGAGAGAGAGAGATGTATGTATGCATATAAGTTTCGTTAAAAACAACTGACATGGTACTGCGATGAAGCTTTTTCATTTATCTTGTGTTTGTACAAGTGTCTGGGCACAAAATGTGTAAAAACTGCCCAAATGTTCCGCATATCCGAGCACTTTCGGTTATTTTTTCAGCCATTATCAAGGACGATTTTGATTTTTAACTGAATGTGTGGGTTACTTATGTATGTGTTTGAACTTACAGGAATGTTTTATTTTCCAAACACGGTCAGCACATTGTGGCCGTGTTCGTAGTTAATGTTATTGAGTGTTGGCTATACTTTTTTTTATTATTAGGGTACCATTACTTTTAATCTTTTGTATTTTCTACTAGTATGTTTCGGATAGAGTTTGGTAGGTTTTCGTGTGTGTTTAAATTAGTCTTAATTGAGCTAGCGTCTATTTTACATTATTCAGTTCTTTAAGGAAAAGGGAACGAGAGGCTGAATTCTTGTGTGTTCTCTTTAAGAATTTTTTTATAACTACTATTCTATATCTAAGTGGGCATTCACTCTTCAAATTACGGTGGCAAGGGTTTCTGCTAGTGGTTTTTTATATAATGAAGTGGTAAATGTGGTATTACTGAATTGTACGAGAACGTCAGGGAATGCGAGATTATTTTTTGGACTCAGTTCATAGTTCAAGTTAAGGACATACCTTTTTTCGAATGTAGTTTAAGGAACTTTATCAAAGAAAATGTACAGCATATACGAATCCACTCTATCTGAAAATAATTTACATACACACAAACACACACACACACATATATATATATATTTTAAGGCCTTGAATAAGTTCTCGCTGATTTCTCATGAAAAGTAATGTTTTATTTAAAAAATTAGTAAGAAACATGTCACTGAAAGACTAACCACGAGTCGACCCATTATTTGGCATCTTCATAAGAATGAGAGTGCTGCTCAGCCAGGCCAAGTTCCATCGATCGGAAGAGGTGATAATCGGACGAGGCAATGTCTGGTGAATACGGCGGGTGGGGTAGGACTTCACATTAATTGTTTCCAAGTAGATTTTCACCTGTTTTGAAACATTTGGCCTAACATTGTCATGTTGAAAAATCACTTTGTTGTGTCTCTGCTTGTATAGCGGCCATTTCTTCTTCAATGTTTGGCTCAAATGCATCAACTGTAGTCGATAGTGATCTCTCTTTCGGTCGGTTTCAGCAGCTCATAATAAACTACACCGAGTTTGATCCCAGCAAATGCAGAGCAGAAGCTTCGAACCATGGATATTCATCTTTGCCTCCGATATTGATGCATGGCTGGGATTACTACACGATCTTCTACGCTTACGGTTATCGTAGTGTATACACTTTTCATCGCCGGTCACGATACGTTGCAAAAAACATTCCCTTTCTGCCGTTGAATCAGCTGTTCACACGTGACAAAACGCTGTTCAACTTATCTTGGCTTCAACTCTTTTTAGAATTTCCATTATTTTCTTTGTAGTGAGTGCTGTAAACTATTTTAGTATTCTCGACTAATATTTGTCTTATTTTGATAATTGTATTTTGGTTGTTTGTGGCGTGATTATCGGCAAGCGATAAGTCAACCTACGAGAAAGTGCAGTGAAAATGTATTGCATATATATATTTCTAAGGAATTAATGGGTTTATTTTTAATCAAACGCTTTTATAACTTCAGACGTTAAGTGAACACTTCTTATTTGAAATAGACGCCGCATTTTTATTTATTAAACAGTGTGTTTTAAGGCTATCGGACTGCGCAATTGAGAAATCTCAGGAAAATGTGTCTTCTATCATGGATCTTAGAAAAGGCATAGATTCATCTTCTTACGACCATTCGTTAAATAGCAAGGCGTGCTGGGATGTCTTGCCTTGGGTGTAAACCTGTATTGGGAAAGAAATCTCTGAATTTAAAACCGATTGGACATGGGGCCGACAACACCACATCGTCAAAACCTATTTGCTACGGAAACCACAGCAGTAACACTAGCGTAGTAAGGCTATATACTCCGTAGGAGTCCACTGATACTAAGAAAGAAGACGATAGTAGTTTAACACTAAAGTTTATTTATAGTAATATTGGCTAGTGTACGTTAGCAATAGGCATATTTATTGTGTCTCAAACTGTCACCTTTTAATACTGTTGGTATTTGTTATCCAAATGAGTAAAACATCTTAGAATGATATCGTATATTTATACTGATAGCACATAGTTATGATTAATATTATTATGTTTCACTAGGGTGATGGGGCTTCTTAGTATCTTTATCACATTGCCAGACAGGGGTACATAAAAAATACGATCCGGTGCTTTGAATTTAAACCGACCTTAGATTTGACGTCCTTCAGTCTGCTTACAAGCCATTTAAGCCACAGCTGATAATGTAAGGCATTTTTATTACCCCCTGTGAGTGCAATAGAAAAACATGGCTTCAAGCCAGGCTTGTAAGTGTGGCGAAGGCAGAGTATTTATTTTCTGGGCTGGGGGATTTTGCCTGTGGGAGATCATGACGAAATCCGAAAAATTTCTAATATCAACAGTCGGGGCAGGATGGGCAATTGAAATGAACCTGGTTATACAATCATTGCAAAACAACCGTTAGTCCTTCTTTCCGACTTCCGCTGTCACTGACTATTACTTCATACCCCCTCTACTTCACTTGGCCTCTCACTGCAACACCATAGCAATCTTTCTTATTTCTTCTACCCACCTTCTTCTGTTTCCTCCCTTTCTTTCTCTGTTAGCTTCTTTGCTTCAATACAATATCTCTTTTTGTCTCTCTCTATTATTATTCTCTCCCTTTTCTCTTTATCATTACTCTCTCTCTCTTCTTCCTTCATTATTACTCTCTCTTTTCACTCTATTTAGTATTATCTCTTTACTTATTAATCTCTCTCTCTTCTTTTTATCATTACTCCTTCTCTCTCTCTTCTTCCTTTGTTATTACTCTCTTTTTCACTTTGTTTATTATTCTCTCTTTCTTTTCTCTTTAACATTACTCTCTCTCTCTCTTCTTCTTCCTTCATTATTACTATCTCTTTTCTCTTTGCTTATTATTATTTTCTCTCTGTGCGGGTGGTGTAATGGATTGTGACACAGAATGAGAAATTGGAGAGCCGGGTTCCAATTCCAGTCTGATTCCTTGAATTCACTTACGTGCAAATATCCTTGGGAAATGTATAAACCTATCTGTTCCCCTCAACTATGGGTTAAATAGTAGGACTTTTATCCAGAAAAGCCATTGTTATTCTAAAAAATTATTAATGCCGCATTGGCCCACAAGAAAAAAGCAAGAATTATTCATACAATCCAAAATTTGTTTTGTTTTTAAATAATCCTCAAAGGGTTGATAAACAATAAAAAACAAATTAATCTTTATTAAATCTTCATTTTTTCTCATTTTGCTTATGTTTATTGTCTGTCTTTTCTCTCTTTGTTATTCTCTCTTCTTCTTTCTTTGTTTATTATAATTTTCTCATTTTTATCAATTATTACCATTTTTTCTCTTTCCTTATTATTTCTCTCTTGTCTCTGTTTATCGTTTATCCCTTTTTATCGTTTCGTTTTCTATTATTCTATCTCTTTTTCTATCTTTTTTATAACTATTCTCACATGTTCTTTTCTGTTTAGTATTATCCCCCCTCTCTCTCTTTTTGTTTATCACAATTTCCTCTCTCTCTCTCTCTCTTTGTTTATCACAATTTCGTCTCTCTCTCTTTTTGTTTATCTCAATTTCCTCTCTCTCTCTCTTTTTGTTTATCACAATTTCCTATCTCTCTCTCTCTTTGTTTATCACAATTTCCTCTCTCTCTTTTTGTTATCACAATTCCCCCCTCTCTCTCTTTGTTTATCACAATTTCCTCTTTTTTTTCTTTTTGTTTATCACAATTTCCCCTCTCTCTTTTTTCACTGTTTGTTTTTTTTCTATCTTTTTTTATTATTCTCATCTTCTCTTTTTTTTATTATTATTATGTCACCTATATCTCTCTATTATTTTTTCTCTATTATTTTTTCTCTATATCTATCTATCTATCTATCTATCTATCTATCTATCTATCTATCTATCTTCCAATATGACTACTTCCTTTATTCTCTTTTTAAAATTATGTTTATTTTGTTGACTTTTATCTAATACTCTCCTCTCATATGAAATATAAAATCATTTGCAAAGACAGCCATACTTTCTAACCACGATTCCGCGGTGCAGGGGTTAGGGAGGTGTCAAATATTGATATTTACTAAGCTTCGCACCATTGCTATCAAGCTCATCTTGCCGGCCAATTCGCTAATGCCGCCCGTTCGATCATAACCACGACCTTGTTTTGCAAATATCTATATACAATTTGCATGAAATCTTTATTAAATTCTGTATTGTTATGTTGGTAGTTCTTGATTACTGTGTCGATTAAGTCTCCTTTTTAATTCCGGTAGCAAATGTTAGTTCAAAGCTTACGGCTTCGAGTTCACTGTTGGATAATCTTGTGTTACATATGAAGGCTGGTCGCCCTATATCTTTCCATCTTCTGTTTGGACATAGGGGGTGTAGTTTCGAAAATATTAAAAATCTTGAATTGGAGTTTCGTACCATGAGCATTCTGTCGAAAATAGAAATGGGTCATTTACGACAAACAACAACCAAATCTATAAACCATATGTTGAAACACACCTTTAATTCACTATAGTTCTTCGCCTACACTGGCTGCCACTCAAACTACACTGATATTTAAACTATATCTGAAGGTGGAGGTGAAGAGCATTTACACGAGGACATAGTCACTGATTTAATTTAATTCTTCGTCAATAACCGTTACTCCGCCAGCATATACATAATGTCATTTCTTTCTTCTTTTATATCCCGTATCCCTTCAGGGCAGGGACGATCATGGTTCCCTACAAATTCTTATCTTTTGTAGCTCTAAGCAATATTTGTAACCAAACTATCTCTCCCAATTTCCTGTTTTGTTAGGTTACTCGCAGTTTTCTTCTGTCAATCTCGACTTGAGTATGTTCCGTGGGTGCTTCCGTCCATCTCTGTAGGGTGCGTAGGAAATGGTTAACAACCCTGTAGGACAAAAATAATACCTATCCAAACGAAAGAACTTAAAATGAATCAACAGCTAGCTAACTAGAAGTAGTGTCTCAATAATGTCTCTGTGGAGAAAGCAACGGTAAAGTTTTCAAGACGAATCAGAATGGCATTTGCTAAAATTATCTTCATCTATCATAGAGCTACCAGTGTGAAGCACCCAATGAAGATTACAGTCGTAATAGGCTGTAAAATTTGATTACTTACATTACTTCACAGTGAAGACCTATCTTGCATGTTGTTGACATTTGCAAGAAGACAGAATGCATGGTTGTTAGCAAAGGGATGAGCCCAAAGTGCGAATTGCAAATCGGAGATACCAAAATCAAACAAGTACGGAAAGAGTACTAAACTACTACATGATATCTGTCCTCTAATATGGCAGCGAGTGCTGGACAATCTCCTCAAAGATGAAGAAGAAACTTGAAGCAACAGAAATGTGGTTTTACAGAATGATGCTGAGGATATGGATCGAACATGTGAAAATGACGAAGTTTTAGAGAAAATGGAGACAAAAAGGAAACAATTAACATCAAGAAGAGACAGTTGATGTTTTTAGGGCACATCATGAAGGTGGAGGCCTTGGAAAATCTGATACCCACAGGCCAGATTGGAGGTAGGGGAGAGAGAGAGAAAGAGAGAGAGAGAGAGGTACAGGGTTTAGGAGAAATGAAAGAAAGACAAAATTTATTAAGATTTATTATTAAGATCTACAAGAGACAGGGAGTTGAGGAGGGCCATGATCGCCAATGTCTTGAGGGGACACGGCACATACAGAAAAGAAGCTTAGCACAAGACCAAATGTGGTATGCACTCGATCGAACTCATTAAAGTCATAATAGGAAGAGCGGTTAAACGAAAAATGGTTGCTCCATGGAGAAGATCCATATTAAAAAAATTGCTGAGAACTTACAGTTTGCTTTCCTCTCTCACTTTATCGTGCTGGTTGATGGTAAAGATTGTTCTAAAATTGATCGCTGCTTAGAAAGATATTCAAAATGGTTATTGTATAATATTGCTTATGAACTGCAATAATCGATCCAGTATTGCAGGCACCAATAAACGAGGTACCTCGAGCCATATCCAGCACGCTACAAGATTTTATCTTTTCGTAATTGGCTCCGTTCTCGTTTGGTTTGATCATATTGTGTTGATTATAAAAATGAGCCAAATAAAACTTATCCATTCATTTAAATTTTATTCATACATTTATAAAAATAAACTTATCTTTGGTCTGTGATTAAGTGTAAGATATACGACGCGACTTTTGCACTGATTTGTTTGGACACATCTGTAGAATTGTCTTTAAATAGAAATAAATAAATCTCCTGGTATATCGAATCTGAAACCTCTAAATACAGTGCTAACACCGTTTTACCGTCTAACTGATGGCGACTCATGTCTCGCTAAACGAACAAACTGATTATGATTGTATGCAAAATTATTTTCTCAGTATCTAAAAAAACAAAAAAACAAAAACACACTAATAGAATCTGACTTCGGAATTAAAATGTCTTAAATTATAGCCAAGTGGAGATGTAGGTGTCATAATGGTTAATGGCAACAAAAACGGAATCGGCGAATCAAGTTCAAACTTCAGCAGAGACAATTTGTACTCACTTTGCACTATTAGCCTTTCTTCTCTCGCCCGCCAGCTATGAAGGTCAGCTAGAGCGCTTAAAGCTTCAATGATAATCAATTTTGAACCCCGGATAGCAAATGTGGCCCCGTAAAAATTCACTCACTACAGAAACTGCAGAAGTTGTGGCAACAGTCAAGAAGTCTGCAGGAATAAAAGTCTTTAAAAATTTAATCTAGCGAAAATAATTAATTTTATATTTAATTAGATTTATTTTTTAAACATCTGCTGTTGACTCCTTATGCAACTTTACCTCATTAATCTGTTGCAGTCATTTCATAACAGTTTATTTAGATTTTAATAATATAATATTTATATCTTAGTACAAAATAATATAGGTGTAAGTCGTTGTATAGGTGGTGGCAGTGAGTAGCTATTTTTCTTTCTTTTTTTAATCAGTATCATCCCATGCAAGGCAGTAAAGACACACAAGGGATTACAGGGTGTGTAATAATTAGGAACAGAAATATTAATAATTAATGTGAAGAGGAAAGACTCATCAGGAGGACACTAGCTACCGACATTGCATATAGATTTTTGCATATTAAAGTTTGCTGGAAAGCATATAGCCGGAAAAGATTTCCACGAGCGAGAAGTGCGAGAAGAGAAACTGTTAGCATGGAATTTACGGCTACATCTAGCCAGCTCAACAGTAAATTGATCCGATCTCGACGCAATTCTGGTACTGCGCTTTAATTAAAAAAGTCTAGGTACGATAGCGAAGAGCTCATCCGAACAATTACCATGAAAGCATTTATAAAAAAAGACACAGAGAGGCAACCTTATTACTCCAGGAAAGTGACTGAAACCGAGCTGCCAGATCAGGACCAATAATATTGCTTATTCTATTTTAGATTTTATCAAGGAATTCTAGGTAAATAGCAGGGACACCGGATCATATGTGGCAGCAATATTCTAAGCGGGACGAATGGTAGACATATAGATATTTAAGAAAGACTCTGGAGAGAAAAATTCTCTCGCACTACACAGTGAACCGATTTTCTTAGCAGCTGGCCTAGCAATGGATCCAATATAGTCTTTCCACTTCATGTCAGCTGAGAACGTTAATGCGAGAAGGCGCTATGAGCCACTTTCCTTATCTAATCTCTCACTGTGTTATGAATTCGATTTTCACTGGGTTCCCAATAGTACTAGACTTGTGCCAAACCAAGTATTTATATTATAGTAATGTTAGTAAATCCTTATAGCATAAATAATTTTTTATGTAGTTGTCACTAAAAGAAATGGGAATAACCGAGTTCCAATTCCAGTCAGGTTCGTTATATTCACTTACGCGCAAATACCCTTAGGAAACGTATGAATCCACCTCTTCTCCCACAGCTATGGGTTAATGAGAAAGACTTGTAACACTAAACCATTATTAGCTAAAAAAAAATTACAATCTAAAAATATTCCCTGGCTTTAAATAAACGGCAAAGGGTTGATAAACCGTAGAAAATGAATTAATGCATAATTATCATCAAATAAATTTTAAAAAAAATGCATAATTGTCATCAAGATGGTCGGAAAAATAAAGGTTATATCAACCAATGAAATACTGATTAGCTACATAAGCATGTCTTTTAGATTTATTTACATTCTCCAGAATATAAATGTATAGAAAATACTGTGGACACAGAATGAGGGATCGGTTTATAGGTTGATTGTAATATGTAATTGATCCCGCACTTTATATATACATTATAATTTCTTGTTTGTTTATCAAATTCTGATTAGATATCATCATCATAGATCATAGATCATAGATCATATCTAATCAGAATTTGATAAACAAACAAGAATTTGATATGATAGTAAAATTTGTGCAACTAAACCATTATTCACACTATTTACATTATTTTGACTATTGTCCTCATCTTTGTTGCCATTGTTGTACACTCTGGGTGGTTGGAAAGTTGAACTGAAGCCTTTATTTCGCTCGCTGGAGTAGACTGTTCTAGTTCTATGTGCCATGTCTAATGGATATAAAGTTATCTCCTGTTAATTCCCCTCTCCAAGTTCCCCACCGCCTTAACCAGGCATTGAACTCACACTCTCTGGGTACTGTCACTGAATCTAACGCCTTTATCCACTGTGTATGAATTTCTGGGTATTATGAACCTAATGTCTTCACCATCAATTTTTAACAATTCTCATATTACAATATATGGCTGTTATCATTGCATTTTTTTTTTACCAGAGCTCATATTGCAATTTTCGTTGTTATTATTGCTTTTCTCTGGCACTTCTTATTACTGGTTCCCATATTGTATTCATTTCTATGCTTGGTCGGCTCAGGAGATCTTTGTAGCCAATCATTTGTGCTGATTCCTTAAGTTTAAGAATTTTCCAATTATGTTCTTTGTCTATGATTTCAACCTGATCCTACAGCGGGCAGTGATCTCGCTTTCTTCTCCATATGTGGTCAGCCACACCTGATTTTTGTGCATCCACTCGTGTTACGGCTTTCTGGTGTTCTTGAAGCCTTACCTAAAGGGAGCGAGCGAAATAAATGGTTCAGTTCGACATTCCGACCACCTGAAGAAGCCGAAAACGTTATGATAATTCTGGCAACAAAGATGAGGACAATAGTCCGAATAATGTAATAGTCTAGATAATACCTCATCTTAGAAATATAGACAGATACTAAACCATTATTATCTAAAAATATTCTCTGCCTTTAAATAGCCTAAAAAGTGTTGATAAAACGTAAAAAACAAAGCCATCAATCAATGAAATACTGATTAGCTACACAGCCATGTTATTAGATTTATTTACATTCTCTAGAATATAAATGGATAGAAACTAATGCGGCCAGAAAGTAAGGAGCAAATTTATATATTGATTGTAATATATAATTGATCCTACACTTTATATCGACATGTTAATTTCTTGTTAGTTTATCGAAATTTGATTAGGTATGATGAATCCATCTCTTCTCCCCCCAGTTATAGGTTAATTAGTAAAACTTGTATCATTAAAACCATTATTATCTAAACAAAATTCTTACAATCTAAAACTATTTTCTGGTCTGAAATAATCTGCAAAGGATTGAAAAGCTGCAATAAAAGCGAATCAATCAATCACTAAAGAGATGGGGGAATTTAGTTTATATTTTACTACACGCAAAAACGTAAATAGTAAAACAATATTAAAGAATTGACCTTTTAAAAGGCGTCGTCTTCCAGAGTGCTTGGATTTTGTGAAATTAATAGACTGTAAATACTAAATCTTGCTTTGATGTGCCTTAAAGACAGTCCATTTTTTACGTGTAAAACACATTTTTTTCTCTATTACACGTCAATCTGTAGGCCTGCCTAGGTGCAAAAATCATATTAAGATTCTATAATTACCGGTGATGGTAAATGCATGTAAGCTGTGTTGAAAACAAGCCACCTACTGTTCGAATCTTTCAATTCTCCGCCTCTTTGGATATTTGAGTGATGCTGAGACTCGGATGACTTACAGATGAGCCACAAATTCCAGCAACACATCCACGCCTCCCAGTAAAAAAAAACTAAGCTTTGCCTGCGATTTGAAGCTTGCTAGAGCGGCTGTGTTGTAAAATATGTCGTGTCATTGCGGTTTGCAAATTCTTTTTGTGTGGCGCTCCTCAATGGAATTTGTGTCACCAAAAGAAAATTGGCACTTTCAAATGATTCAGACAGAAAATACTAAATGTGGGACTATGTAGCAAAATACTACATACCGCTGTTTCAAGAAATATTTGTCTTTAGCATATCTAGATAAAGATCACGTTATTTTTTTTAGAAGAATGTGCATCAGATGGAATCCGGTGTAAGTTATCAGTGTTCGAGCCGCGGCAAAAGCGCTAGTAGAATTTCTCCTGAAATTAGCCACCTTTTGAACATTTTGTTATATTCATAAACTATCGTTCGTTTTATTCATTAAAAAAAAACCCAAAACTTTATTCTAATTTTTTCTCTGCCATGCTTTTTATGTATGACTGATCACATTCAGTTAAGCTTAACTTTTCACACATTTCAACCGGAGAGATTTTTTTTTTCAAATGTTCCAAATTAAATTTGCAAATGTTTTCTCATATATATATATATATATATATATATATATATATATATATATATATATATATATATATATATAATTTTTTTCTGAAAATATCACGTAAAAAATCGGTGCTCGTGTTCACGAAGTGTTAAGTTTAACCTTAATATATCAATATACCAAAATATTTATGAAGAGATGACCACAACACAAAGTCTTACTATTTCCTAGGGATTCAGAAAATATATAATATGGTAGAGTTTAGATAAATTTTGAGGGAGATATTAACGAAATTCCCGTTATCGTTGGAATTTAGCTTTAAACAATTATACTATATTTGTCCCAAACCCGGGGAAGGTTTATTCACATCAAAGAATGCAAGGGGTTTGTCAGTATGTTTATCTTCTGTATTATGAAATTTTAAAATACGATTTTTTTTCAGTTTTGAGGGTGGGATTATTGACGTCATCAATATGGCTGCCAAGCTATTGCGCCAGGTCGAATTCAGTTAAGCATAGCTTCTCGATGACAATGATTTTATTAATTTAAACTTTAAAATTTCAAAAATACCTTGAAAAATGAATATAATGTCTTGTATCCTTTTGATGCACGGAAAATTAGTATATCTGATGTTTGGAAATATTTTCTTTTGTCTACAACAATCACCAAGACTCTCTTAATGGTATATATGCATTTTACACACTAAATCCTATATCATGTTTTTAATCAAATGCCAAGTTTAAACTAAACAACCGCAAAAAGCGGTGTTTTAAAAGGGCGTTTTTTTTCGCTTGACACCGCTATTACTGTAAACTCCCTCGGTAATTTTTAAGAATCTTAATTAATAAAGTTAATATTTAGTAATATTAATTTGTTCATAGATTTTTGTTGCCTCACATGTTTTTATAAACGTGGAAATAAAAAATATTCTCGTAAATAAACAATTGAATAAATAAATTGTTTTAACATTTTGTTGTCAATTCCAAGAAAATCAGGTCTTTTTGGAGCGTTAAGCTACCTCTTAATTGCTGGTGTTCCCAGGTCCACACTGACTCGAGGTGGTGGTAGCTGTTAGGGTCTCAGCTATGGGCAAATAGTTAACCCCACAAAACTCACAAAACACTGTAAATATTTAAAAATAGATTTTAATACCATCAATACATTTTTGGAAAAATTACCAGCAATACATTTTGAGGAAAAAATATTACGAGCAATAAAAGTCTTGTTGGCATTATCAACCATTGAAGCTGATATGATGTAAAACAGAACAAAACAAAACAAAATCTAACGTAACGTAACCCTCTATCTCGAGTGGCCTTTGGGCCCTGTACAAGGTTAATCTTAGAGTATTTTTTCTTGCAAATAAACAATCTAATAGTGGTTAACATCTTTGTTTTCATGTCTGGAGGAAAAAGAAAATGTATAAATCTAGTTTCATATGCTTAAAACAAAAGAAATTGTCGAGGAGTATACAGTAATATCGGTATCAAGAGAAAAAAAACATCCTTCTGACATATCGTTTTATTGTGAGTACGTTGGTTAAACTTTGCCAAGAAAATTTAACTGGTATTATTTTTAATAAGTCCAAGAAATCTTCATTACTTGAGTCAGCTTTGCTATTCAGTGTATTTTCCCATTCTATGTAGTGGCACATGTCCGTTCATGCTAAAAGGTATCTTCATGAATCGCAACTTCTTGTACGATGACACAAACTCATTTCGATGATAACTTCTGGATCTGACAACTGATTAGTCATGACAGGATTGTAGAATCCATTATCTGTTAATGTCCAACCGTAGGAATTTGGTTCGAGGGAAGCTGGATGACTAGCAGCCATAGACTTCCAAACAGACGTGATAAAATGACAGCACAGAATGGAGAGCGTTAGATGTGTTGGTGGCAATCTGATTCTACTTGGGTACTAACTAAACACTTGCCATCCAAGTATTTGCTAGATTTGTTAGAGTTTTCAGATTTTATGTTGAAACGCAATTTTAAGGAAAACTAACATTAGATTTCCGTATCTATCTATCTATCTATCTATCTATCTATCTATCTATCTATCTATCTATCTATCTATCTATCTATCATCAAAACTGTTTTGACTTGAGGTAATGAATTAACATGTTCTCACATCTTCCGTGACATTGTATACTGATTCGACAATATTTTGCCAGCCTTCTCTCTCCTTTGTCGATTCGTTGCAGATCTTCCTTGATTATAAACTTCTCCATAGGAAAAGTGGGATTTTTCTGTCTTGTTCTTTGAATGTCTCGGTTCAGCGATGTGACTATGGTGGTTCTTGGGTGACCTTTGAACTTTTTGAAGTCAGTCTTTTCAAAGTAAAACTCCATGGCTTTGTTAGCTGAGCATTCTGAATTATTCGCAAAATATGTCCAAGAAGTTAGATTATGACGTTGGAAGTTCAATAGCATTTTCCGAATATCGTCTTTCTCAATATGCAACGTCTTAAATAAGAAGTTACTGCGTAGCATTAAGTGGAGCAGCAATTACCTACTCCGCCAACAATCTATCAGCAACAATGTTTAAAAAGTATATAATAGCAATGTTTTTAAATTGTAATTATAAAAGTTACAATTACATAAATTAAAGTTACTTCCCTTAGATAAAATTTTAAAACAACATAATCGCTTTAACAGTTAAATTTTAGATTAATTATAACAGAGCGCGTTTCTTGCACATTTACAAAAAATTTCACAACTATCAATTACATTAATTTTTTTGTCATAGCAATTCACCCCTGAAGATGATCTTCGATGAGATTGAAACCACTAGGCAAAATAAAAGAAATGAAGACACTACGGCGCCTTACTTAATGAATTTAATATCAACATTAAGAAGTTAATCAGAGAATTCGAGAAAATTAAAATAAAAATAAATAGACATATCCAGATTATTCAACCACACACACACACACACACACACACACACACACACAAACACACACACACACACACACACACACACGTGTGTGTGTGATGTTTCCGGTTTATTAGCCTGACTATAACTTGAGTGAAAAGTTGTAGAGCATTGTAAAGTGGGAGATTTATATTGGCGGAGAGCAATTGACTATCAAAGGGAATTTTTTAAGGCTATTCTGAATATCAAACTGTGGACAACTTATAAAAATAGTTTCAGAATATTGAATATACATTTCCCACTAATGTTGTGTTTATAATTTTGTCGTCATCTCAATAATACTGTTATAATTTTTTTGTTCAAAACATTTTCCATTGAAACACTTGTGCACGTTCCGTACTTATAAATTTAAGTATGACATAATATTTTTGTTAATGGTGATGGTAATATTAACCGTTTCCTTGCAGCCAGGGCTACTCGAATTACGCTTTACAATCCCTGGTCATTGGCTTGGATCAAAGTGTAGTATCTGTTCTCAGATCGCTCGCTTAATGATCGCCTTTTGGCTGAGATTCGATCACTGATACATGCCTGGCACAGGGATTCGTCCCTGCGCTGGTAGTATCGTGGCTACGTCTAGCTTTGACCAGCTCTGACCAGTTGAACAAGCTATGACCAGCTAAGACCAGCTATGACTAGCTATGACCAGCTCTGACCAGCTTGGACAAGCTAAGACCAGCTAAGACCAGCAAAGTCCAGCGGCCCGGGTGGAAACATTCGGGTCCCCACGTTAAAAACCGACCATGTGTCACAACCTGACTTAGTGGGGGGTCAAGTAGATACCAAGTGTAGTATCTGTTCTTCTAATCTCTAATGGTAATATTAGCCGTTACCTTAAGAGGAAACATTCGACATTCATTGGCCGAGCAGACTGTGTTACTCGAGTTAGGTTTTTCTTCAATCTTTGGCCATTGGGCTAAGATCACAATGTAGTATTTGTTCGCATCAATTCTAATGGTGACGATAATATTAGCCCTTTCCTAATAAGGAAACATTCGGCATTCATTGAAAACGTTGAATTACCTCGTCAAACCAAGCGATAGCATGTCGAGTGAATTCTTCGACGGAAAATGTGGCGAAAAAGAAAGTTACTTACTGAGAAAAAGAGCGTGTATTCTATATTTGATGAAGACAGAATATTCAAATTAGAAACAAGTCAGTCACAGGCGTCGCCATAAAAACATTTTGGATATGCTAATATTGTGCGTCATCTCCCAGCTGTCAACGAATGAACAAAAAATGCTCGGTCGATAAAAGCAGTTGGTGTTCTCTATTCAGGGATAAATTTCGTGTATTTGGCTATCGCGTACGTCGGCTGGTGTACTATTTTTCTGACTGGTTAGATGCGAATCGAGATTTCGACATTACTTTCTGCCTCTGATATTCGAGTTTGAACTTGTGGTTTGTTTTCTTCGTTGGGAAAGTAAATCTGTGACATGAATTTCTGAACTGGAATTTTAGTTCAAGCAGGTTGAAACCAACTACAATTGACCGATTGGTCAGTGCTATTTTTGCCTGAAATGTCTAAAATCTTTTTATTAAACATTTCTTTCAGGGAAATAGCTTTCTCAACTTCAGTAGCTGTGATCGCTTTTTCTAGAATTTGTTAGACGGGGGGCTCCAACCTTTGTTTGAATTAGTGTGAATTGTCAACATCATATGTCATTTTTTCTTCGAGTTACATTTGATATCCATTTTAGCAGTCGTTGCTGTTGAAGTTCCTCGTGTGTTTTCTACTATCTCGTGCAGACATAGTGCTTTGTTTGTGGTTATGTAGTGACAGTTCAAGATGTTCGAAGAAGAACGGTTCACTCCAAGATCTACAGGGTTCATTCGCTGGAAGCCACTTTTAATCATTGATCTGAGAAAGCAGTTATATACAGTTGATAATTTAGATATTTTTGAACGGGTTGGGTGCCATGCATGAAATCTGTATGAAAGTCTCGATCTGATTTGACGCTGCTGTAAAAAAATAACATGATTTGAGTCGTGAGGTTAATATATTTATAGAAGGCCAAATCTAAATAACCTTCTGATTCAGAAATCCGAAGTCTTGAGTCCTTGATTACATATTAGAAAGTCCCTCTTAAGCACATATGAGGCTGGATAAAAAAGTATTTTACATTTCAATTAACCCCACACCAATACATTTATAATACCCTTGACTTTCTTCTCTTTCTTCTTCTGCATGTTATTTTTTATTTTATTTTATTACACGTGTATTGATCACTTTTTAATACTGCCGTTTCCTGGTCTGATTCAACTCTGACCATTAAAACTTATATATATATATATATATATATATATATATATATATATATATATATATATATATATATATATATATATATATATCATATATATATATCATTTATATCGCAACCAAAAACATTCTAATTATAAACAAGACAAAATATCCTAAAAAATTAATAAATATTAATATATTCACTACAGATCCTAATAAAAAATAAAATTAATTATATATTACACTAAATCTAGTATATCTAATACAATCATACGTAATAACTCTTCTCCACCTACAGAAAACCAACATCGTTTATAAAATTAAATGTCTTCTGGGAGATTGTATCTCCAACAGTAAAAATTATATTTATGTTGGACACACTACAACAACGTTGTCTCGGCGGCTAAGTTTTCACTTGAATGATATGTCTAACATTTCTAAACATTTGCGACAACATACCTGTCCACATTCGCAATTCAGAAAAATTCTTGTCGAAAATACTTTTTCATGAAAAGAATAAACATAAACTAAAAATTCTCGAAGCTATCTATATCAAAAAATTGAAACCAAAACTTAATAAAATTAATTACGAATATTCCACAAATGTTTTAAAATGTGTACAATAGATAGTTTGAAATGCCAAGGTTTGTACTAATAGTTTTTTGTTTTTTTACTACTTATTTCGTAAAAACTCTTCACAACCGTATTTAGTTACCTCCCCTGAAACTGTGTCAGCGATCACACGCTGACTCAAGGCTCTCCACTCAACAAGTATAAAATTTAACTTTCAGATGAACACAACAATTTTGTCTTCGAAAATAATGAACACTACAATATTTGTTTTGCAATAAATAATACCCTGATGATACCATTGTGTTATGTTGAAAGTACTCGGAATAAAAGAAATCTGTATCAACACAGCGATTTTCTCTCGTCTTTCAATAACGACGCCAAAAAGCTTACCATGAATATGAAAGATCCAAGTGAAAATAAGTAGACAGAACATGTCTAAAATATTCAACGAAACATGTCTCAATGAAAACATGCTGCCTAAATATACGTATATATATATATATATATATATATATATATATATATATATGTATGTGTGTGTGTGTGTGTGTGTGTGTGTGCGTAATAATTAGTTGGTATATAATGCAAGTGAAACCTAATAATATAAAGTATTAAAACAGATCCACAAAAAGATCTCAATGTATTTATTATAATAGAGCATATAAATTACACAAAATAGAAATCAAAATTTACTTCATCAGTATAGCTATTTCAGCCAACAAGTCTTTGTTAGCATTTTCAAATCAGAAGTGTGAAGGTATAAAATAGGAACTTAAAATTTAACATTTTAGAAAAAAGGAAGAAGAGGAAAAGGAAAAAAGTAAAAGAAAAAGAGAGAAAGAAGAAACAGCCGATGAAAATATAGATATTAAATTAACCCAGCCCCCAGTATCATGGGAGTGGGAGGAGGAAATGTCTGGCTTAAATAAAGACGGTTAATATAACCTTGACCTATACTTAAAAATTCGAATAAGGTTGAAAATGAATAAAAAAATTAAAGACACCGAGTTCAAAGAACTTGAAAATTTAAAATAGAAAATAGTAAATATTATTTATAAACCAAAGAACAAAAAATATATATTTACTCTTTTAATAAATATATATATATATATATATATATATATATATATATATATATATATATATATATCCAGAGACCTCTTAGTGGATTGTATCAACTTTGCGAAAAACCATATGGAGATAACAGATGATGAAATTAGTACCACTACTAGGAAATCACTGTTAGCATTTAATAATTCAACCTGGCTTAAGTGCAAGTATGACGATTTTGATGTTCCTGTGAGGGGATATGATTCGGCCCAGGTTGCTGATCTAGTCCGCTTCTATATTCTAGATATTCTTAGTAGAATTGTAGATCCTAGACTAGTAAGCCTATATAGAAATGATCCACTCTTTTTTGTCCCCAATAACAATGGTCCACTTACTGTAAATTTACAGAAAAAATTGTTAGAGCCTTTAAGTTACTCCGATTTAAGATTGAGATTGCTTCTAACCTAAAAAATGTAGATTAACTGGATATCACGCTTAATCTTAACAGTAATGCTTTTAAACCTTACCATAAAGAACCTGAAACCCGCAACTACATTAATGTTGATTCTAACCACTCCTATGCCAATGTGAAACAGATACCGATTACTGTCACCTTCAGAATTATTAGCTTTCGTCTAATAGAAATACTTTTAATAAAAATAAAGAATTATATGATAATCCCCCTTCTATAAATAAAGAATTATATGATAATCCCCCTTCTATAAATTATCCAACACTAATATCGGACAGTTTTTTCTGAAGTTAATAAATAAACATTTTCAAAAACCAACCCTCTAAGTAAGATCTTCAATAGGAAAGCCATCAAAATAAGCTATTCCTGCATAAATAATATGTACAAATTTATCAACTCTTATAATAACTACATTCTAAGTAAATTCTATGAGATCAACATTAAACCTTGTATGGATCCCCCTTGTAATTGTAGAAACAGCGAAAATTGTTCAGCCGAAGGAAAATGCAGAGCTTCGAATGTTATTTAACAAGAAACCATTTACCCCAAAAGAAAATAAGTTAAATCACAATATTTACATTGGAATTTCCGCGGAGGAATGGAAACAAAGGCTTTATACCAAAATTAAAATACCAAACTGTTCTATCCAAAATATTTTGTGAATTGAGAGAGAAAGATCTGAACCCTTAGATTGACTGAAAAATTATAGGTTTTGCTCATACTCCTAATAATTTTAAGGGTAGATGTAACCTATGTTTGGAAGAGAAGATTAGAATAATAAAATTCGATAATTAAAGTATACTAATAAACCAAAGGAGCTAGTTATCAAATGTCGTCACAGGAGTAGGTTTAAACAGGTTTAAATATTATTAATCTTGCTTCATCTTTTATCATCTAACACATCTATCGTTATTTCTATTTCATTTCAATTCTATCAGATAACCTTCCACTACCTTACTGATTTTTATGGTCAGTAATTTGTTTTTCTTTAAAATTGTATATGTCAAAATAATTTCTCTATTTTTTCCTTATTATGATATTTTATTTTCACTAATTTTATTATCATTATTTTTTTATCTCCATAATTATTTTAATATCATTATTTTTACCTTCATTATTTTTCTTATTCTTTTATCATCTTGCTCTTTTATATTTTTTAAATTATTATTATTATTATATTATTATTTTATTATTTATATTTATTTTTCTTATTAATTAATTCTTTTAATTAATTATTCATTTAGTTACATTTTTAATATTTATTTTTTTCGATTTTTTATTTTTTTAATATTTTATTTATTATTATTTTCATTTTTTAATTTTAGATTTTACCGTTTTACATACATATTCTTAATATTGTTAATATTTTTTAAATCTTAAATTTTAAATATTTTAAAGTTATTTTTCTTTATATAAACTACTTATGGTTATTATTTTTCTTATATATTTTTTGCTAGCATAGAATTGGGACTTTTAAATGATAATATGTTTTGTTCTTTGGGTTATAACTAATATTTACTATTTTCTATTTTAATTCTTCAAATTTTCAATCTGATTTGGAATGTTAAAATATAGGTCATGGTAATATTAACCGTTTCTATTTAAGCCAGACATTTCCGCCTCCCTCTCCCATGATACTGGGGGCTGGGTTAATTTAATGTTTATATTTACATCGACTGCATCCTGCTTTCTTTTCTTCTTTCTCTCATTTTCCTTTTTCCTTTTCCTCTTCTTTTATTAAATGTTTAAATTTTAAGTTCCTATTTTATACCTTCAAACTTCTGAGTGGAAAAAGATAACATAAAAGTTGTTGTTTGAAATAGCTATACTGAAGAGATAAATTTGTATTTCAGTCTTATGTAATTATATATCTATACACACACACACACACACACACACACACACACACACACACACACACACACACACACACATATATATATATATATATATATGTGTGTGTATATATATATATATATAGTAAAATATAGTTTTACGGTATATATGCTATATAGGTTAAAGTGCTAAATATGTGTTGTGTTTTTGATCGACTATTTATCTATACAGGCAGTGTTAATTGTACATCCGGATTCACAATTATTTCCACCCAATAATCCCTAGAATAATTTGAAACATAACTGTTATCGCCCATTCAAAATAACCGTTAGAATAATATAATAGACTACGCAAAATGCATCACTGACCAGTCTATACAGGATGGGATGGATAAATTGTCGTCTAAATTACGTGAAAATGAATATAACACGGACATTTCATTTTAACAGCTATATTTACCAAAATTACACAAAAATATCTCGAAATACTAAATTCATTCAATAAAATCGTCATTGGCTTCAACTTCGGCCTCCAGACAACTTCGCATTCTCCTGCAACTCTTCTGGATGTTTTTGGTGAATGCTGCCATAATCCTTGCCTTCAGTTCATCTTTGGTATTACAATGAGTTTTGTTGGTCTCTCGTTTAACTGCACCCACACATAATAATCAAGAAAGTTGCAGCCTGGGGAGTTAGGTGGCCATATTTTAGGTGTGATGTGACCGTAGAAATTGTCTGACAGCCATAACTGAGTTTTTCTGCATGTGTGGCAGGACATAAGGGCTCCCAACAGCCACACACTTGACGCAGGGTAGCACTACTGTAACGCCAATCCTCTCGCACGGTGTCAATTGTAATGCGATCTCTGGTCAAGGTGCTCATGTGACACCGTATCCTAACCCCACTGGGCCGACGTTATCCACAAGACCGGTCGTTGGTCCTGTATGGTCCACTATTACAGGTTAGACCTAAGCCTCCGGTTTCAAATGTCGATTCGATTCCACTCACCAGCCACGTTGTGATTTATTTGATCCTGGCGAGTAGTTATCGGGTCGTAGAATTCCGAAAGCTATCCATTGGTCTACCTGCAAACTCTAGCACTTTCGCCCCAGCCCCTCAACCTCCGACGTCTTACTCTCTGGGTTGTGTCTACTCGGTCCTAACTGAACTTAAGGGAGTGGCCATAGGTCCCATAAAAAGAAAAGTATTTGACGTAAAAACTCATACACTGAATTCTAGACAGACAGACAGAGAGTGTATTGTGATTAACTTGTTGTTAAATAGTCTCAGAACGATATACGACTCTTGCGATGTGGGGGGGGGATAAAGATTTCTGTGCTGGGCTTACAATTTATAGTAGCGTTCATCCTCAGTAGTAGTAACAGTAGTAGTAATATTCGTGGTAGCAGAAGCAGCGGTACTTATATCAACAGTATATGTTAGCGGACGCTTCGTTCCAATCTCTGACGTCACTTGCTTTCCTCCTCGAGTCTCCAACTCGACTCTCCACTGTCTCTAGCCCAACTCTTGCCCGGGCTAATTCTCTTCTCCAATCTCACCAAGAATTTTCTCCCGTCTATCATGTAGCGCCGCGACCAGTAACGGCCGACGCGTGTGCCCATGCGCGTGACGGCACGCATGCGACGACGCGCCGACCGATCGCGGGTCTCCCGTCTCTCTCTTCCGTCTGACATTTTTCCAGCATAACTACGCGTTTTTATAGAAAAACCCGGCTGGTCATAACCGACCCTTGGCTCCACCACCACGCACGCGATCATCACAAGGTTGTGGCTGCTTCAACCAAAATCATGTGAATTCTAAAGGTCCTTCTTGCTTACTCAGCTCTATTCCAAGTTTTAACCGATAAAAATTATTTCGACCATTTCATTGTCTTCTAATGACCCAAATCCCATTGGGTACAACTTCTGCCCTAGATCAGATTTCCCATCAGTAAACAAAATGCTCTGATCTAATTTCGCTACTTAGATCTACTCCAATTTCAATTAAAAAAAATACGTGTCTGTGTGTGTGTGTGTGTGTGTGTGTGTGTGTGTTTCACAGACTCTCTGTCTGTCACATTTCGTCCCCTACCCATCTGTAATTTACTAGTAAATTATACACGATCTTTCATATCGACAAAATATGAGAAAACCAAGTCCAACATGTTTCTTACTAGGGGGCTACTTAAACATACGTCTCTTCCAGCATGCAAAGGTAGAGTCCTCAGTTCTTCTTAGGGCTCGTTATGCCCATTTACATTTTCATTGTCCTTACGACACATATGTACATTCAACTTCCATTTAAAGTTCATTGTTTTGGTGATCTCGTGCAATAGAACATTTCACATACTTTACTAGTTCGAGTGTTCTTTCTTTTTCTTTTTTTATTGGAGTTCGCAACACTCCTTACCGATTATTTCAGTCTCATTAAAAAAATCTTAAAAATCGATTTATTTCGTAAATCTGTCCCACCGATTTTGTATCGCCTTCACAACAGGCTTTGTCGAATCTTTTGTTGGTTCAGATCCTTCCACAACAATTGTGGACTCTTCTTCAATATCAGTTAGGGGTCCCAATGCACTCGGACCTACCTGCACTAACTGGAATCCCTCCTTCACTTATGCACTCCCGTGCCAGTTTATCCTGCCCAGTCGACAACACCGCACGCCTCTTCAACCACCACCAAACTAGCAAGGTCACGACTATCATTAGTATAATTCCCACAACAGTCGGCCAGGTTATTATAGCAACCAAATTCTATCTCCAGCCCGAATTCGGCGTACCTATCTTATCTAACTCCGACTTCAACCGTCCAAGATCAATCTTATCGATTGGCTTCACCAACGCCGGCATATTTTCTAGCGACATCTTAGGAATCTCTCTTACAATGGGTTCCCACAATCCCGTCCATCCACTGGTATTCGTTCCTACCAGATATAACAAAGCCCCATTCTCTTCAAACTTCTCTTCTGCTTGGTAGTAGGGAGGTAAAGAGATAGATGGACCATGAGTCCACAACCAAAGGGTACCTCTACAAAAAACAAAGGGGGAATAACTCTTATTGTAGTGGTGGGCTTCCCGTCACACATTTTAGATAATTCGATCTCTTCTTGTGTGCCCAAATTCCGTCAGAGCCACTGGTTGCTTTAGGTAACATTACGCTAGCCAACACCTCTACCTGACAATGATCTCTAATCCCCTTCTTATTTTTCTTAAATAAATCTAGTACACACAGATTGTGACTACCTGCCACGTAAATTGGACTTACAGACCCACAGGTACCTAAGGCACCATTCTTGCATTTTTCTGCTTCTCCCTTTGTTAATAGCATAAACTCTGTCCTGGCTAGGTTTAGGGCAACAATTCCATTTCTACTTTGTACCTAGCCACCGCTCCTATCTTCGGCCTTAGTTTTGGATAGGGAAGGGGAAGATTCATCACCTGATAAATTTCAAAGGTACTATCTCTGTCCAGTAATGGAACCAACACTAGCACTAGCAATTTGTCATCTTCCAACAAGGTAGTACATTCCAAGGAGCTATAATACCTCCATAACTGCTGGGTGGAGTCTACAGGTAATCTAAGGTGATGGGATAGTTTGGCTTGTATCTCTATTCGAGTTAAGGTTGTTCTGTTCGGTGTGGTCCATCTTTCTCCTGGGAGGACAGGTTCGTCTCAGGTGACTCGCTCCTACACGGCGCCAAAATCATCACTCCTTACAACTGGCCGAAAAGTACCCAACCAGACCACATGCCCAGCATCTCAGAGGTCTTACATGCTCTAAGGCCACCCTGTCTCTTACTTTTTCACGGGTGACCCATCGGCGTTTCCCGGACACTTTTCCTTTTCGGTAGGGGGTACCAGCGTATTAACTCGCTTTATCCCCAGTTTAAGGGTTCCCTCTGTTGTACACCACCGAGCCTTGTGCCCGAACTCGCCACAAGTCGTGCAGTCCGGCCCCAAACATTTTGGGTCGCCTCTATAGTTTGTCTGACAATCGCGGGCCCGCACACCAGCCCATATCCAGGTGTGGCCTTGTGAAACCCATAACGCAGTTCCGAGGCTCTCTTATTGAAAACTGACTCAGCCTTCCAGTCCTCTTCCACCTCTTCTTTCGGGTCCCGTTCTGGATCCGCTCCCGGTCCTTCATTTTCATCACTACTTTGCCCTCCCCGGGGGTCCCTACCTACACCCCCTCTTATTCTATCCCAGAGTTGTTCGCTGGTCCGAGGCGCCTCTATAGCTGCGGCCAGGCTGAACGGTCCCCCATTCAGAACGTCGTCCCTCAGGTCCCTGTCACTCAGCGTGTTCACATACAGATGGGCCAACAAGGACTGAATAGGACCACTGTCATGAGTCACCAACTCCGGAAAAGCTAACGCCGCTAGCCCTCGATTCTTTCCCCCAATTCCTCATTAGTCTCTCCTTCTTGTTGCTGCAGCCGGAATAATTTCCTGACTGCCTCAATGGCCGTAAGCTCACTTCCGTATTGCCGCACCAGAGCGGAATTAAGCTCGGTCCACGTAAAGTCCGGGTTTTCTTTGTACCACCTCCCTATGAACTTGGTCACCTGCGCCACTTCGGCGTCGTAAGCTAGGAGCTCCATTTCTTGGTCCGAGAGGCCATAGATCACTTGCTTCTTCTGAATGGACAGAATCCATTCGTGCAGGTCCGCAGGGTTTCTTTTATAAGTAGGTAGCTTCATTCTACCTATCAGCCTCCTGAAACCCATCGATATTTCGGGGACTCTCACGTTCCCAAGGTCATCTGTGGCGTCTGATCCTGCTACGCTCATCCTGAGACGGCGATAGCGATATGGCGTTTGTAAAATTTTGGCATGAGACAGAAAATAGAGTGGAGAATTGAGATTTGTCGAGATAAAAGAATTTAATTTCTCAACAAGCCAAGGGTTCCATTATAAAGCTAACTTCACGAAGGGACCAGATGGCAAACATTGACAGTGATTGATGGAGTCGGTAAAGAGTGCTGGCTAAGTGAATTTTAGGTGGCCAAAAAAAAAAGATATGATAAAAATTTAATTGGCAATATGGAATTCGTAAAACTTTTGGCCGATGGGAAAAAGGAGAATTTTTTAAACAAAAATTCTAGATTATAATTTTAAGGAGGCCAGCTTAGCCACACTAACACGGCTGGGATGCCAACAAAGAGAGTTCTTGTTAGAAATCGAGATTTACTGAGAACCCCAGGCCGCGTCTGTCTCCGCGCCGGGTTTTGGTCAGTACCCATATAAACGAACATCCAGTGGTCGTTTGTCAGTCAGAGTGAGCCAGGCAGAGTTACATTTGAGCTGGTTTGGGAGTTAGAGTCAGAGCTTAACCAGAGTGTTGCCTCGCAGAAGCTGACCGAGAGATTCCACGACTTCCCACTTCGTCTATCCTACCAATAGCAAGTTATGCTGACGAACGAAGACAAGCCAACACCAAAGAACCAAATTAGTTGACTTGAGATACCAACTTGTTTGAAAGATAGAAGTGTCACATTTCGTAGAAAACGGGCTGGGAGAAAAACGCACTCCTGTATATGACAGAAAGATAAAGTTAATTTGTTATTTCTTAATATACTTGAAACTCTTGGGTGTTTTCTTTTATTTATTTCTTTTTATTTGCGCTTGTGCGATACCACCTTCAGTCTGGACTCAGATTACACTACGGGACGACGCCTGATTGATCTCGTCTACCTAAGATCAAAGTCACAACGTGGGTAGGTTAGACTTGAGATCGAAGTAGTTACTCCAGTAATCAGACGTTGAAAGTTAGCTGGGAACAATAGAGTTGGTATTGAACCGGTACAGCTGGTGAAGCCGTTAACATCGACGACCAGAATTCGACCCTGGACGGGCCAGTGTTCCATATTGGTATCCTGACCAGGGAATTTCGCCGAGTAGCGACGACCACCGATCGATCGGGATACAGGCTGGTGCCAGCGATAAAGAGTCAACTCCAAAATGCCGGTAGAAGAAACATTACAGCTTCGTGCCGCGACTGAGAGTTGACCACAGGCCGACGGCTTGGTGTCACATTACATCTAGTTATTTTATACCACTTAATCTTATTTTTTAAAGTGACCTATATCTGCCGTATCGCTTATGTTACGAAGTAGGAACTGTGGTTGTTATAAGTCGTTGTTAAGAAAGCAGGGAACATATAATTATAATAAGAAATATGTATATGTTTATTATCTATAAATGTTTTATTGTTGCATATCCCCTTCGTTCTGGAGAGGTCTTTTGGTTGACGGGCTTGATTCACTCATATGTTGCTTTCTTCTTTCTGTCATCTTCCGGCCGGGTGATCGCTAGTTGGTTTTTTCGAAAGTAAAATGAGAACTTCAACAAAAGGGATTTTTAAACTTGTCTATTTTATTAAATACGTCTGCTGTGTATGATGTGTAAAAACTTAACCCCACGAAATAACTTTCTATCTCTCTAACATTCCTACGTTCGGCTCAGCCAATCAAAATCGAGATCCCTATTTTGTCTACCAACTGACCCCCAAGGTCAGCCTCAGAAGGTCTGAGACAAATAAAAAATAATAGTCTGAAATTATTATTTAACACTATAGATAGATAATCAAAACTGTTTTGACAGGCCAACAGGTATCTGTGAGAGAATTCAAATGAAGTTCGAGGAATTGTTAACGCGAATGTGCTGATGGGCCTGTGAATGAAAGCAATGTTTAAATTAAACTATAGATAATTTTCTGAGTTCAAACTCTGGATCGGGTAGTGCGAAAAAGTTTTTATACTCTGGTTCATTGGAAGAAACGGAAAACTAACATTAAGAGAATTAATTGATACGAGTTATCTTCCCTAAGAATTGAAAGCGGGATGAAAACAATCGTAGATTGAATAAAAGCTTCAGTTCAAAATGACGTGAAGGTGTCGTATCGTCAATCACACATTTTTAAAGAACAATCGGAAGAAAAAGCTTAACCAGCGGATATACAAAGACATTCAGGATATACAAAGACATCAAACCTCGAAAAGAATCGATTCCGAAGCCCAAATGACCAAAATCAAAATTCCGACAGTCGACCCACGGCTTCAACCATCGGCAGCAGTTCCAACCATCATCCTCAACCGCAGCTCGCCGCTCCAGCCAGCCGTTTTCGCCAGCAGCAACGATATGCGATAAACTGTCCTTTTCAGGATAACACTCTTCAGCGACTACAGAAATGTCCTTTTCAGGACAACAAAATTTAGTGACTACAAAACTGTCCTACGGACAACGCTCTACGTTGCGTAGTGCACTGTAACCTTATTTTCGTTGATGCATTTTCTTTAACGAAAATAAACTTGGCAATATATTATTTATTCAAGTCTTCGTTTTGTTTGTTGTTGTCTCTCGACATCCAATATCTGTTTGCGGGTCAATGTACCACCGGCAACAAAGGTTACATGATACAACAATCGGAACGTTAGTATAACATGCAAGGTGAACCAAGCTGGTCTGAATAGAAAGCTGTATGTTACAGATGATAACTAATCTCAAAAGCTGTTCCACTATAAGTTTTGATTCGTCTAAAACAAGATCAAATTTAAGAGCCGTCAGTGAGAATGGGAATTACTACACTAATATTGACATCTAAGACTAGCTTTCTTGGAAGATACATAATTATTTAATAAGCTTAGTTTATTAGTGTAATAACTTAGATCCTTATGAAACTAATGTTGTGTACTCATTCCTCTTCATGCTATTACACTTAAATATTTGCACACGGTAACGAGGGCTGACTATTCAAAGATTGTTTTTTAATTCATTAATAGAGAAGCATTAATGCACAGAAGCACTCATCAGAAGGTAGGTTAGGTTGAAGGCTCCAAGTTCTCCACAGAGAATTGTTCTACGGAACAACACAAAACAGGAAAGCTTCAGTAAAGTATGTCAAGCAGCAGTAGCACTCATCAGCAAGTAAGTAAGTTTTAAGGCTCCAGGTTCTACACAGAGAATTGTCCTACGGGAAAAAAACAAAACAGGAAAGCTTCAGCCAAGCACTGGAAGCAGCAGCAACAGCACTCATCAGAAGACAGGTTAGTTTTAAGGCTCCCAGTCCGTCACAGGACTGTCGAGCGGAACAAAACAAAAGAGGAAAGCTGTAACAAGGATAACAAGCAGAAGCAAGTCATCAGCAGAAAAGTTAGTTTTAAGGTTCCAGGTCCTCCACAGAGAATTGGCCTATAAAAGAAAGTGCCAGCCAAATATTGCAAGCAATGGCAGCACTCATAAGCAGGTATGTTAGTTTTAAGCCTCAAAATCTCCACATAGAATTGTCCTATGGAACAAAACAAAAGAGGAAAACTCCCAGTCAAGCATAGCAAGCAGCAGCACTCATCAGTTAGATTAAAGTCTCCATATTTTCTACAGAGAATTGACCAACAGAAACAAAAGAAAAGAGGAAAGATTCAGTCAAGCATGGCAAGCAGCAGTAAATTTTGTATCATATCTTTTTTTTTGGCCACCCAAAATTCACTTAGCCAGCACGCTTTACCGACTCTATCAATCACTGTCAACGTTTGCTATCTGGTCCCTTCGTGAAGTTAGCTTTATAATGGAATGCTTGGTCTGTTGAGAAATTAAATTCTTTTATCTCGCCAAATCTCAATTCTCCACTCTATTTTCTTTCTCATGCCAAAACTTTACAAACGCCACATCGCTATTCGCCGTCTCAGCGTCTGAGCGACACGTTGATAAGGTAAATAATAACAATCCTTTCACCTATGTCGAGGCAATGCCAAAATTTTATAACCGCCACATTGCTTCTCTCTCGTGGAGGCCAAGAAAAATATCTTGGAAAGACAATTAACATAGATTCTCCCTGTCCTGTATCTGTGATCGTCTCAAGCCGAAATTTTTATGACCGACACGTGGTTTGGCCGATATCTTCATATTTGCCTTTCTTTCTATCTCCCCCGTAGAGACATAAATCAACCTGACAAGACCTCACACATGGCTTTTTCCACGGGTTTACTGTCTTTTGTGAAAAGTATCTTTTTCCTAAATAGAATAAAATCTTTTTTTATAACGATCAGTCTATCTTTCGAGATAGCTCTTTTTCACTTTAAGATGTCTATTTTCTGTTTTAATTTCTATCGTTAATTAGTTAGCCAATTACCATAGGTAAATAGTGTCACAGTAATATTAAGTTCTATTCTAATAGTTTCTTTTCTCACACTTCTCACCTCTGGAATTCTGCACGATTGTCTTCTTGTTGGTTGGGTATCTGCCAACGAAGAGGGACGGAAAATCAGCAGCACCGGAATCAAACACTAAAAAAGCCGAACACTGGATTACGACGGGCAGGTCACAGACAAGACTTCCACACGGGAGCACCACACGGACGGGACGAACGCAGCCGAGGCACCGAAAACATGTACTGTCTTTCTGCAGGACCGCACAATAAGCGTCGTCCTTTTGACTGACGGGGGCGGGTACCATTATTAGTAGCGACTGGCTGCTCCGCCTGCATTTTGTTTCTGCTACTTCCGGTCCCTTGCTTGCTTGATACCTACAATCTTTAAAATGTTAAATGTAACGACAATCGTCATCTTCTATCTTTCTGAAATTGTTCTTTTATTGTCCTTTCTCCTCACTAACGTCTTCTCATTCTCTTCAAACTCCCAGTAACCCCTTGCGACTTAGTGGCATTATCAACTTCCTTGGAATGAAAGAATTTAAAAAATGATGTACAGAACTGTTAACTGTATTTATTGAGGGACTGCTTAGGTTGGAATAATAGGTCTAGTCCACCTATTATTATTTGCTTAACTGATGTGAATGATGGACGTGTTTTTCTTGAACGACAATTCCGTTCAAATTCTTTTCAGGATCAGGTCACTTCGTGCATCAAGCGTTAGGTTAAATTTGTTATGCCAATATTGGCGTGCGTCGAATTGATCATTAACTAATCGCATAGCTTCAGTTTGCCGTGCCTAAAGGGAAGGCTGTTGGCGCCTGTGCAGATAAATTTATTTTGTTTTGCATTTGTCTTTGATAAGCGGATGAAGAGTAGAATCAAAGAAAGAAAGAAGGAATGTTTACAGATCTTATTTAATGGTCCATTGATTGTATGGTTGATTGATTATTTGATTGATAGATTGGTTGATTAGATTGCTGACTGAACGAATCAGGGATTTTCGGCGAAAAAGAATTCCGATGGAATTGAACTGATCTCTTCCTTGCTTTAATAAACTTTTCTACGAAGAAAGTACCGCAATAAAGTGATTGAATGAAAAGCTTAAGGTGATAAGTCGATTAGAAGAATGTCGCAACATATTCAATCCTGTCCTAACTGTGTCATTTTTTGCCTCAAATTATTTTACTGAATGTTGGGTTTCACTCTCATTTGAAGAATTACATAGGCAGTTGAGAATCTGGAGATTTCTCACAGACATTTCCGTACCTTGTCAAATGAGTTTGCGTAATCGTATTTTAGGCTCTGCCGACAAAAGAATATTCGTGTCCAGGCTATATTTGTGCGACCCCATTACAAATTGTAGAAAAATTCAATACATTGAATTAATATCACTAAGAATCTCAACTGATTGATTTTTATGGAAAACAGTGATTATTCACACTTTTCGTATTCTTAATTACTAAACCTTTCACATATTTTATCAAGTAACTTCTTGCAATAACCTTGTGGTTTTAAAGTAAAGTAAGCAACACATAAAAACATACGAACGAATATTTGTAGTAGCTCAGTAATACACCTCTGATTTGCTTACTACTGCCTGCTGGGAAGTTTCACGCATACATAAAACAACGTAAATACGCTACTCTCTCGTTAAGTATACACTTTCAGCTTTTCATACTAACGCAATTAATTGTTGTGTTGTAAAAATAAAAGCCCAAATATTTTTGCAGGACTTTTTATTGTGCGAGGATCTTTGTAATTCGTTTCTTTCTTCACTTTTCACACAGACACAGACACACACAGACACAGACACACACACACACACACACACACACACACACACACACACACACAGAGACACAGAGAGAAACACACACACACACACACACACACACACATATATATGTATGTGTGTGTGTCTGTGTGTGCTTCTTTTCGAGTATATATTGAAAATGGAAAATGGATTTCTTGGTTCCATGCCCGAAATCTGATGACATTTTAAAATCAACCTGACTGTGCCGATTCCACCTAGTATCGAACCTGTGCTTATCAATGTCTAAACTTTGGTGAATGCGGCATAGTATCCTCACGCAGTCAGAACACACCTCAAGACGCTTGCTGTATTCTGAGTTGGCATATAGTAATAGACACAGAGCTCGAAGAAAAGAGCTGCAAGACCGGTCTTCGTTGTTGCAACATGAAAATCAAATAAGCTGGCGACCTGTAGTCATCCAAGACTGCAAATTTATTAGCAGGCCCGACGTCAAAGACTCATTACTCCAGGCAAACAACAACAACAAAAGAGCAACAAAAGGAGCGATTCCAACAGCCGCCTTTCATTGCACACACTGACCTAGTTTATGTGTCACGAGAGTCGGGTTGCAGAATCATCTGAGAATTCAAAGATTAATTCGTGACGAGCCTCTTTTTCGTCTCTGAGTGAGTGATATTGTATAATTGTTTATATTCGCCACACTAAACCTACTAGTTTCGATAATATGTATATATAAAGAAAAAATGTTTTTCAAGCATTTTTAAAAAAAATGATGCAAAATCGAAAATATACATTTTAATAATTTAACATAATTTAAAATAAACAACATTCCATAAAAATTAATGCGATCATTAACTGAGAAACATTAAATCTTTGACTTCCTTTTCTTTTCCTTTTTTTTTCATGTCTTCGTGATAAAAATGCAATAAAATTCGCTTTGATTTCAAATGCTCATTAATAAAATAGTGTTATTTACACAGACTGATGAGCAAAAATATTAAGCGCGGCTTACATATGGCTCAAGGGCGAAAGTATAGAACACTCAATAAGTTGTATTAATTGATTTAACCAGAAAGCTAGCTAACTATTAGATCACGTCGAAGTATCCAATACATATACACTATACAATTGTGATTGAGCATATTATTGCGTACCTCAGATCATTTTTTGAAATTACTATTTTTTAAGAGTTGTTTTACAGTAATTTACTAAATTAATTACGCTAAACAAGCAGGAAGGTGGTTACCATGAATAAAAAAGAGAGAAAAATCTCTTTTAAAGCAAGAGAAAATTAAGCTAGCAGTTCACTCCAGCAGTGCGCACCACAAACATCTAATAAATTCAGAATTTTATAGATTATATTTTTACTTGGGATCCATAGTTAAGTTCCGAAAATCAAACAGTGGTGGGAAAATATTTATGTACGAGGCAAATTACAGCTACTACTAAAACAAGAAAAACGCCGATGAAGCAAAAACATACTGACGATGTGTAGAGCGATCTTGCAACACTGTTAATCTGTCATTTCATTTTAAAAATAAGCTAGTATTTTCTGTTTATTTTATTCCTTTTTTAGAAATTTACGATAACTACCTATGCTTTTTTCAAAATTTATGGTAATTGCTTTTAAAAGCACTAAAAATTTATCAGAGGTATGCAATTATCCAAGGACGCATTTGTCTAGGCACGCAGTTGTCTGGTACACAACTGTCCTAGAACCATATTATATTATAATATATATATATATATATATATATATATATATATATATATATATATATATATATATATATATATATATATATGAACACGAGCGTGCAAGAAGTCTGAAGATCACGTGAGCGTGAAATTCGAGTTATGACTAGGGCCATCCTTTCATAGGAGCTAATGTTGTTAATCGCTTTGTGCTCTGTCTAGGCAATCTAGTGTTCGAGAACTTTATTTAGTAGATAGGTTTGTTTTTGTGTCTTTTTTTTCTTTTTTAAGTATTCTCGTTTTTGTTGTAGACTTTATCTCGATAAGAGTTTTAGGTTTTGGCATGTTGACAGTGGTCCCATCAACGGTTTTGTTTTCTTTAATTAATATATATATATATATGTCTATATATATATATATATATATATATATATATATATATATATATATATATATATATATGCATATATATATATATATATATATATATATATATATATATATATATATATATATATATATATATATATCTATATATATGTATATATAAATAAAAAGGAAAGAACAGTAAGATATAAAATCCGGTGTTCTTATAGATATTTTTATTTTTACACAATAGTGCTCTATGTAAATTTAAATTTACAGAGCATTAATATTATAAATTAATAGATTTAAAATATGGTTTTACCGCTACACAGTGATGACCATGTTTCAGAAATGGAAGCTAAAGCCCCTGAATTTAATTTTGTTATTAAACCAAAGACATTAGTTCCATTTCCTCATCAAGCGAATTTTGGAGTAACTTACTTTTTAAAATTTACGGTTGTTAACGGCACAGGAAAGATTCATAGTTTGAGGGTTTCCAAGGTTACCGATAAATCCATTCATCTAGACAAGGGGTGGTAGAGGGTTCAATTTTTAATTTTCGTTGTCTCAGTTAATAGTTACATTTGAAAGCGGGGTTATGTTTGGGATGGGTAGGGATGTATCTTTTAACAAATTCTGACATCCGCTAAATTCATGTCATCTGGGTTTATTTCTAACGGCAAAAATTCTTATGGTATTATTTCTATTTGTATATTTAAAGATTTTGAGGGACTGTTTAGGTTAGAATATGTTTTATCTACCTTTCTAAAAAGTTATTTTTAATATTTGATATACTATACTCCTAGTTAAAAACCAAGTAAATGTATTAGGATTACTTACAGTATTTAAAATTATTTATTCTTATCGAGTATAAGTAAATATTATTTTATTTTATTTTATTTTATGTAAACTTTATGACAATGACGGCAAAGGTGGTTAAATTATTTCACTAATTCAATAAACTTAGTATTATAAATGTATATATGTATGTATAAAGGACATTTAATGTTCAATATTATATTCTAACTTATTAATTTCACATGACTTTCGGTGTTCACTTGGATTCTTTCCAGTGTTTGAATTGCTTTGAGAGAGGTGTTATGGTTAGAGTACGTTTTATTTAATTACAATTTTAAAAGATATTTAGGTTAGAATCTGTTTTATTTAATTTCAATTTTAAAACATTTTTAAAATTCTACTTTCAAATTTAACTTTTTAATTTTAATCGGCTATATTTCTTTATAAACCAAGTAAATGTAATAAAATTATCTACATTATTTAAAATTATTTATACCCATCAAATATGAGTATGTATAATAATCAGGTAATTTTTTTTTTTTTTTTTTTTTTTTTTATAGATTATTTAAAGATTATTTAAAGAAAACTTTTGGCAATGACGACAAAAAATAGCTATTTCATTTCTCTGATTCAGTAAATTTTTATTTTTATATTTTTTATTTTTTATTTTTTATATTTTTTATTTTTTATTTTTTATTTTTTATTTTTTATTTTTTATTTTTTTAGCTTCCATTTCTGAAACATGGTCATCACTGTGTAGCGGTAAAACCATATTTTAAATCTATTAATTTATAATATATATATATATGTATATATATATATATATATATATATATATATATATATATATACTCACTCGGTCCGGCTAAGAAGAGATATTTAAAAAAAAAATCTAAGCATTTGGTTTGTTTTGAGAAAGTAGATTTCATAAGATAGATATATTCTCTATATCTCCTCCACAGATAGTCCTTCCCAAAATTTAACGACAGAAAAATAATTTACAATGGGAAAATAACGAACTAAAAAATCACAAAATATTCCTTCTCCGCCATATTTAAAGAAATGTGTGTGTGTGTGTGTTCATTTTACACAGACACATGCACATAAAACTATATGGATCGCTCCTAAAGTAAAGTTGACTATTTTATTATGTAAATAATAATATGATGAACACTTATTCACGCGATCACTTTCATATATTTATAGTATGGGAAAGATCTAAATAGATGATGGGAAAACAGCAGGCCCCGGGAAATCTGTTTCTATTTTGGTGAGGCGTCGGGGAAGGGTGAGACGTTTTTTATTATATTTATTTATTACTTTTAGATGGTGTGATTTTATAGCAGTAACTGAAAAAGAGGTCATTATTTCAGAGTCTTATCAGTTCTTTTGAGGGGTAATGATAGCAACCGAATTGAAAAGAAAAGGACACCCCACGCAAAAAAAAAAAAAAAAACGTGTCAGAAATTTAGGTAGAAATGTATGATAGCAAAAGAAGCCAAGATTCATTTGCCAAAAATATTATCGGACTCTTCGATTTTTTCGTCATTATCTTTTGTGATTTGTTACTTGGGCGTTGGTAGGAAAGACGTGGATATCTAACGGAAACGGATAAACAAAATAAATTGTACTGGAAGACGAAAACCGACTCGAATGATAAGAATTTATTTGATTTGATTAAAAGAAAGCACGATGGTTTATTCGGCAACTCTCGCATCTCTTATCAAATCACTTTGCTAGCGTAATAAGTTCAATCTTGACAAATGGTTTAGGTCTTGTACTAGGCTAGGCGATCATTAATAAAAAATAGAGGCAAATTCAATGTGATCAGTGCTGAAGAGGTTATCTTATAGATGATTACTGTTGCAATTCATTTAATTTTCATTTATTGGATTTATCTCTGTAGCGCTATCGAAGAAACCACGTGCAAATGAATGCGAGCTCCATCAGAAAATTAGCTTAATGAGCCACATAACCAAGGTAATAATTCGAATACTGACGAATAGAGCGCAGAGTAGAGTTAGACCAGAAATAGGACAAGAACAATGCGGCTCTGTCAAGAACTCTGTAACACAAATTTCTATATTTATGGTCAGATGGATATCGGGGTGAACAATACAAATGCAGAAGTATATACACTTATGTATATAGATTACGCAAAATCATCTGACAAGATACGGTACAAAAACCTATTTGAACTGCTAGGGAAACCCGATTTATTTGGGAAGAACGTTAGAATAACCCATAGCTTACACTGGTAGCAAACAGTGTATTATAAAAGGATATAAAAGAAACGATTTGAGTATGATTTGTACAACCTCTACAGTGAAGGAACCCTAAAGGAGTCCCTTCCAGGATTTACATCGTTTGGCGCAATCTTAACATTATAACACACGCAGATGACACGGTGTTGATGACAGACATAGAAAGATAACTACAGTTTGAGCCAAAGTTTGCCTTTGTCGGAATCTATTTAAAAAATTGCTCTTGTTTACGTTTCGGGTACAAATCTGAAGCTACCATCTTCATAGAAGTCCCAAAGAGAAAAGTACTTTCGTGAAATATGAAATTCAAACGTCTCCTTGTCAGGCTGGTCTTCGTGGCCAAACTGATAGAGGAACACTTTGGCTCAAAAATTATTTTCCTGATGGTACAAAGGTATGCAGATTCGATTCCTTTTGGAATCATTCTTAAGTAGGACATCTCAATCTAGACTGGTTGTTATTAAATTAAAAAACAAACAAACCCAAAAACAAAAAAAAACAGGAATAGAAAATCAAACACCTGCACTCACTAAAAATAACGTTTATAGTAATATGAAATAATGTCCGATAAAAACATTTTCAAAGTAATATATATATATATATATATATATATAATGCGTTGGTATATAATCCAGGTGGATCCTAATAATATAAAATATTAAAACTGATCCACTAAAAGAGCTCAATGTATTGATTATAACAGAGCATATAAATTACATAGAATAGAAATCCAAATTTACCTCATTCGAATAGCTATTTCAAACAACAAGTCCTATGTTGGCATTGTCAACTCCGAAGTGTGAAGGAATAAAATAGGAACTTAAAATGTAAACAATTAAAGAATAAAAAAGAAGAGAAAAAGGAAAAAGAAAAAAACAAAGGAAGCAGGAGGTAACCGATGAAAAAATATAGACATTAAGCTATCATGGGAGGGAGAGATGTAAGTGTCTGTCTTAAATAGCGACAGTTAATATAATGACCTATATTTTAAAATATTAACATCCCAAGTCAAGTTTAAAATGAATCACGAAATTAAAGACACGTGTTCAAACAATCTTTAAAAAATTAAAATAGAAAATAGTAAATATTAGTTATAAATCAAAGAACAAAAAATATATATTCCCCTTTTTAAAAAAATCCCAAATTTAATCTGTGTGTGTGTGTGTGTGTGTGTGCGTGTGTGTGTAAGCAGATCATTAATCAAACATATATTGTTAAATATAGCAGACAACGAATGTCTATTATGTTTGATCATGAGCCGTTCTAAACTTCGTATACTTGCTTTAATTTCGGGAGAAAATAAAGGCAAAATTGTCCAATATTTGGATATTTTTTTATTATGCTGTTCCTTCATCTAAGCTTTCGGCTCACATGAACCATTTTTAGAGTGATTGTATGGACATTTAAACAAAGATATTCACCATCAAAGAAGATATTCTGTTATGTTGACATAGAAGATTGCTATGCGACGATAGAATCGCATCAAGAATTTATAACCTGCATCTGCTATTCCGCGACGGTTATTGTGTGTGTGTGTGTGTTGATCCAAGTGGTCAGAGGGTGGATGTCGGTGTTATGTCAACAGCTGATGGCTTTACCGTCAGTAACAGATTTTTTTCCTCTTGTTACCAAAATAGCAAAATGACACCCTGACATGTGCTTAAAATATAGACGAGTGTAATTGAAGTCATTCATTGAGGGATTTTTTTCTTTTTAATCCTCATTTCAACCTAAGTAATGCGATAATACCACTGAGGTACAAAGGGGTTTCCTAGAGTGAAATGAAAGCAGAAGTTAGTGAGCAGAAAGAACAATAAAAGAACAGGAATCAGAATGATAGAAGATGGCGACAGACATTGCATTTAAAACTTTTGAAGATCATAGTTTACAGTAAAGCAAGAAGCCGTAAGAGATTTCTACAGTCAATTAATGCGAGAGAAGAAACTTTTAGAATAGAACTTACGGTTGCATCTACAATTTCAACAAAAAATGATGAGACCACGTTGCCAATCTATTACTGCGCTTAAATTCATGAGGTCAAGCTACCGAAAAACATTTTCATTAGAACAATTGCCATGAAAAGACACAGGGAAGCTACGTTAAAGATGTAGGAAAATGATTAAAATTGAGTTGACTTTGCATTTTTCTTCTTTGGATTTTGTTAAGAATCCATAGATATATTGCAGGAGAACCAGACCAGATGTAGCAGCACTATTCAATGCACGAACGAATGGTATATTTATAAATTTGCATGACATATTCCGGCGAGAAAAATTCTCTGGTATGACACAGTGAACAAACTTTCCTGTCAGCAATCATAGCAATGGTTTCGATATAATCGTTCCACTTCAAATACAGCCTATATACAGTCTGCATGCTGTACATTAAAAATCAAAGAACAATGATTGCCATTGGTCAGAAATTAAGGTAATTTACTGATAGACAGAATTGGGCTATTATATGCATAACACTAACAATTCATTCTCAATGAAAAATATAATTTTACTAATGAACAAATATAATTATTAGTTTTGCTTTCGCATTTCTTTGTAAGTGTAATGAGTTCTATTCTCTTGTCCATTTACTAGTAATCTGTGTCAGTCAAATATAATAAGTATATTAAATAACAATCGTTTTTCTTTCACTATAATTTTCAAGATGGACGAATCATCTAAGCTTCCCGCGGTTAGGTGAATCGCACCGGTTCTAGACAGAAGAGAGAATACTCAAGGTAAACATTTAATTATTAACCTAAAACTTGTCTGTCAACCAAAACAAATGTCTTTACAAGAAAAATAGGAGGTAACTTGGAGATCGTTAAGTGGTCCTCATAATCATTGGTGGACTAAAAGCAAATAATTTCTTGTCTTTTTCGAAATAGTTCTTTATAAAAGACAACGCTAACCAAACTGAAATGTTTGATTTTCTTTACCTCGAGAAAGAAAAACTGTCGTGTTGTGTTACAGAAAAGCTGTCTTCTAATGCGACTTACAGTCATATCACGTTGAAACACCAGTATGATCACAGTAGTTAAGCAATATCTAACCAAGTAAGTAACTAGATGGGTGACTGCTTGGGAATACCAGGTGCAGTAAGCTTGAATGTGCGGGTAGTGTAATGGATAATGACTCGGAATTGTTAATTAGAGAACCGAGTTCCAGTTCCTGTTGAGTTCATTACATTTCCTTATATTCGCGAAAATACCCTTAGCAAATGTAAGAATCCATCTCTTCGTTTCCCACCTATGGGTTAATTCGTAAGACTTGTATCCCTAAACCATTATTATCTCCAAAAAATCTTACAATCTAAAAAATAATTCCCGGCTTTAAATAACCTGCAATAGGCTGGTAAACCGTAGAAAACGAATCAAGCAAGCAAGTCTTCCAGTGTGACAAATTGTATATGCTTAGCTGTAATTAATAGTTAAGACCAGACACTTAATTTGTCACTTTTTTTTTTCAAAACTTTTAATTTGCAGCACTTAATTTTCAGCTTGGAATAACACTGAACAAATACGCATCTTTTAAAAAGGCATAAAAGATTTTAATTTGAAGATTTTTCATTCTCCTTTAATTGGGTATTATCTGAGTCATTGTAATATAGGCAATTGTCACTTAGGTTTTCTATATTTCTGAGATGAGGTATTGTAACTATTTACACTATTTACATTGTACGGACTGTTGTCCTTATCTTTATTGTCATATCCACGAAAACTGAGATATCTAGAAAAGGTATGGCACGTGGAATTAGAACAACCTACCACCGTAGACAAAATGAAGGCTTCAGTTCAAAATTACAACATATATCACCTGAAGAAGTCCTTAGCGCATAACAGCCGAAACATCGTGAATATGACAATAAAGATGGAGTCTTTTACGATGAACGGTCAGTCTAACAATAGTAATGTCTTTTTCTTTCGTCCCCATTCTTTTCTTCAAGTCTGTTTCTCCCCCACATTTTTTTTACTCAACTTGGTTCTTCTTATCTGGTGCAAGGTAGCTCCGGATCTGAAATAGCGAGGTGACAACACAAGCTTTATTGAGTGACCGGAGTGGCTCTCTCCCAGTTGTCTGCGGATGTGGACTCTTCTGTTTATAGTCTTCGGACACTGAAATTCTCAGGTAGACCTTTTTTTCAGACGATGAAAAATCTCTTGATAAAAACCGGATGCTCTTAACTGGGATCGCTATATGAACTCATAAATATATTTCTTTATTCTCCAAAGTGGGGACAAGATATTAGAAATACATGTATTTTGGGTGAATAGGAAAATATTCAAAAATTTTGTTGCTCGCTTGGTCATTCGAAGACTGTCGTGTATACATCCTTTTAAATTTGAAATGAGGGTTTCAACACACGCCAATTCCAGTCTCAAAGACTTAATAAAATATTTCATACATTCTAATTGTTTGTTTTCTTTTTCCATTATAATTTTCTCCACTTTCTGCATACCTATATTCACTTTCATTTATTTAGCATAACTACTTCGTTCATTCCAGCCCCGAAAGATTATTGATATACTACTAAAATCTTGTGCGAGGACGTCATTCTGCCGCAAGTTAACCAACAAATAGCCTCCAAAAGGTGGTAGGGAACCAAACTAGAGAGAAGACAATGGACACGGTTTATTTGACCTCAAGGTTTCCCAAACACTATACACTACATTACATTGTTCGGACTGTTGTCCTCAAATTTGTTGCCATTTCACGACGCTGCGGCCGTTGTGCGCTCCGGCCATCTTCAGGTGATATATGTTAGAATTTTGAACCGAACCCTTTTCGTCTACCGTGGTAGATTGTTCTAGTTCCACGTGCCATGCCATTTTCTGGATATTTCAGTTTCAAAAACGTCGTGAATATAACAATGTAAATAGTGTAAATCATTAAAATACCTCATCTCAGAAATGCAGATAGATAAAAGAAGTGATGTTGATATACATTTTCCTAATGTTAGATTTTTTTTAAAAATTCCTGCAAACTATCCAAGCCATAGTTAATTCGCGTAAAGTTTGTTTGTCCTGTTTGTTCGATAGCTGTGGAGATTATTTGTGAACTACCTTATAATTGGAACTACTACTACTACTACTACTACTACTACTACTACTACTACTATTACTACTACCGCTGCTACTCCCTGAGAAAATTGCTTGATGTAATATTATATTTAATAAAGTATTATAACAATGTTATAATAATATCTTGTAATAATGGAAAAATAATTTGTGAAACTTTATATATCGGCAAAGTAAAGTATATTTTTTTCTTTTTAATCATTTCATCCCAGTTAAGGCGATAAAGCCACTAAGTCACAACGGATTACTGAGAGTAAAAGAAAGCGAGAAAAGGTTGAGGAGAGAGTGGACAATAAAAGTCCAGGATTCAAAGACGATTGACGATACATTTAAATTTTTATAAGATTTTAGTTGACGGGAAAGTCGGAAGAGAGTTTCATAAGTGAAAAGGGCGGTAGAAGAAAACATTAACATAGAACTTACGCATACAGTTAGAAATTTCAACAGTTAAGTAATAAAACCTTGCCGTCAAGCTTTATACTGCGGTAATGCTTTTGAGTTTTACATCACTCCATATTACTCTTGCACCCACTAAGGGCCTCAATTTTCTAATTGCTAGAAACCCCACTATTTAGGTCCATGTTTATCTCGTTTCGCGCTATTGATTCACCCAGTACAACAACCAGGATTTAATTATTAATTGGGGTTGTTTTATGGACGCAAGAATACAAGTATGAGGATCTGTAGGATAGAAAACGGTTGACCCTAGACATAAAGATGTTATGATAGTAATGATAGAAGAAGCATTTTCTCGGGAATCTGATCAACAACGCAACGACCGTCGGGAAGAAGCTTCTTATCAATGAAATACGAGGGGGGAATGATGGTGATTCGATCCTGTGGATGTGGCATAGTGGGTCTTAGCTGTGAAGGTCTGAACTGGTGGAAGTAAGGAATGTAGCGCATCAGAATATGTTCTATTGAAACAGGAATTGAATAGCGATAGGCATGCGACATTGCGTCTGTGAGAAAGGGGTTGTAAGGTGGAAAATAATTCCGCGTAGATGCTTTTGAACTCTATCAAACTAGAAAATTAAGATATGACAGCAATATTTCATTTATGGTTTGATCTGACTCTCTTAAAGATAAAGCATGGCAGGTGGAATCAGATGTTTTCTGGCGCGGCACTAGGAACCAACCATTTACAGCCTTTTAACGATGGATCGTATCTGTGAGTTAAAGTTGGTCGTTTTGGAGGGAACTTGAGTGCCAAATGAAATAGGGAATTTCCAAAATTGCCTTTTTAGAAAATCTTTGAGAAGCTTAACAAGCTGAAGTAGTGGATTAAAGATCAAGTTGTAATTATTGACTTATTAAAATCATTTTGTTCATTGGCCAATGTATGTGCCTACTGTAGTGCAATCAACAAGTTTATTTCACAAAACACCTTTTTTAACCAGGTGTCCGATTACCTGTATTTCTTTTTAGCAATGTACTAGAGGCTCTAATCAACTCCAAATCGGCTAAGCGTCTAACCTCGCACTGTGTGCTTTCAGACAAACAATATGGCTTTGGCTTCTCTAGATCAACCGGCGATGCTGACAGAGTATGTCAAGCTTTAGATAAAAATGTCGAAGCTCGGGCTGTAATTTTAGATATAATGAAGGCGTTTGATAGGGTTTGGCATGCTGATTTTATTCACAAGTTGAATGGTTATGGCGTTTCTGGTCGACGTTTGGATTTGATTCAATCTTTCTTAGTAAACCGCTTAATGAAAGTTGTTTAAACGGTCACTCTAGATAATTTTTGCATTAATGCGGGTATCACCCAGGGCTCTACTCTTGGACCCACTCTCTTATTTCCGTGAACGACCATCTTAATGTCATCAATTCCCGACACAATCTTCAATCACTTCTCCACCATCGTAACGAATTTACGTATAGTACCAGATAGGCAGCTAGGTCTCATCATTTTGCAGTTTAAATTGCTAGATGAAACCGTAAGTTCTATGCTAACAATTTCTTTTTTTCTCACTTCTTGCTTGTGGAATTTTTTCCAGTTCTATGCTTTCCAGCTGACTTTGATCTTCAAAATTTTAAATGCAGTTTCAATCATTATCTTCTGTTAATTCATGTTCTTGTATTTATCTTTCTCTTTCTCTTATATTCTTTTAGACTCAGTAACCTCTTGCGTTTTAGTGGTTTTATTGCCTTGCATTGGATGAAATGATTAAAAAGTATTTACTAAGCTAGTCTTATCCTGGCACAAGACTATAAACTTATTAACCATTACTCATGGGAAAACGTTCAACAGTATGATACATGGTTTAGTTTAAGTTTAAAAAGTTTTCTAAATATAAACTGAATAATCTTGTATGTAATTTTTATAGACTTCGTTTTTCTGAAACGAAATAAGTAAATGTTGCTTAATTTCCTGAAAAGACTGTATTTTTCATTTTTGACGTCGAATTAAGTTAATAAAAACGAACGTTCTTCCAAAATCGTTTTCTTCAATATAGAGAGTAATCTCCTTTGCAGTGGTGTTATGAGTTTTCTTTTTGGTAATCGAATGAATAATTATATTCCCGGCACTCGCCACAAAGTGAGTACAATCAGTACATTCGTATTGTAATAAAATACTTCGAACTAAAGCAATAAAAAATTATCAAAGGCTTACATACAATAAAGTAATAATGCTGTCTAGTGTTGAGCAATTCAATTCAAATATATTTTCTGGTGAGGCAGCGTCGACGACCAGATAATGGACATTTTGAGGCGAAGGCAATCTACAGTTAAAGACAAGAAGAAATAACACAGCTTCATTCATAAAAAAGGCTAAATCTGTTTATGTTCTTCGTTTTATCACCAAAGAAGGTACTGTTTAGTGGCTGAGATAGTTGAAAATATCCCATCGGTGTTATAGGTTGATGTTCTAGTTTACGTATAATCCGGAACTTAATTGCTGATTTTCAAAACAGGCAGTCCTTCCCCGTTTGGAAGATTGGCACTGCACAATCTTCACACACCTATTTCTCTCAGATTAAATTAAAATAAATGAATATCAATTTCTTTTTATTTTAGGGGAACCCCCGTATCTCGTTGGGAAAAATTTCCTCTCTTACAACCTGTTGGTAGTGCTGTCCGATAGCGCTGGTTAATTAATGTTATAATGTGATAAATCAAACCATATAATAATTATCAATGTGTAGTTATTTATATATTTCCTGTCCCATCTATAGTGGGAAAGGAAGTAACTCAATATAAATTTATGAGTGATTGCTTCCCTTAGTCGTTTTAATACGTTATACAAATAAAATATGTATCTTCATTTAGACAAAATTACTTCCCGAGCAAAATGAACTCTTTAATTAATCAGTTCCTTTACTCCTACGTTTCTTAGATTGCTTATTATTGTTCAAACCTTTCATGTGAGGAACTCAGATACCTTTGTTTCAACTTGATCTTGACATAGGATTTGTCGTCGCTGTCTTTGTTGTGCTATTGCTAATATTTTTCTTCCGATATATAGTTCCATTTCATTGATATATTAAACACGTAACATTTTTAGCCTGAAAAGATATTGAGCAAGAAGCGATTTATATAATACTAGGAGTAATCACTAAATAACAGATATCATTGCATTTATTTACAAGTAACAAATACTGTCAATCACGGTGTTTTTATTAACTTTGCCACAGAAAATGCATCAATCGCTTTATATTTTATCTGAATATACGAATTATGGCCTCATAGATTCAACACCCTTTTACCTTCTAAATATATAATTGAATAACTATTAAGAAGTAAATTTAGTAGATATAATAAATATTGTCAGAAATTAGAACTTCTCATATTGTTTATATACATTTTAGTTTTGTATTGTTATTCAAGATTCAACACAAACTTTGCTCTACAAAGGTTGAATTAAATAATTCCCTATATTTTACACTGTTTTGTACATTTCAGATAATTTTGTCCCGTGAACATAAAAAAAATAAAAATAAATAAATAAAAAATGAAAAATTCCCTTGAAGAAAGGAGAAGATTAGAAAACAAAGACAGTAGTTATATCTATCTCAGGATCAGATACAAGCACGGCGGGTGGCTGATAGGCAAAGATATTCGGAGGCATCGCAGGAATGACATGAAGCAGTAAGAGCACAAATCAGGAGAGGCGAGGCTCAAGGGGGGACTAATGAGAGAGAAGAAGAGCAGACCTCTGAGAGAGAGAAGAACAGAACTCTGATAGAGAGAGAGAGAGAGAGAGAGAGAGAGAGAGAGAGAGAAGAGCAGAACTCTGAAAGAGAGAGAGAGAGAGAGAGAGAGAGAGAGAGAGAGAGAGCAACGCAAAGACTACAAAATGAAACAGGAAGAATCTAATGTAAGAAGAGAAAATATGTGAATACAAATGGAAGAATGTATTCAACAAAAAGTGAAGGAAGACTGAGAATCCTGGCGCCATGAGAAATGCATAAAGCAGTTTTCATAGAGTAAATAAACTGTTCACTGAAACTAATTATCAACAACATAACTGCGATGGATAAAAAATAAACCGCAATTTTTTTAAGGTACGGGTAAACACGCTTGAATTGAATCGTATAAAAAATACATTTGTGTTTAAACCAATTAAATCTAAATATATTTTCAGATGTTCGGTTAGTTAATTTAACGACATCAACAGTTGTTAGATATTTTGAACTTGAATCAAAGGAAATACATTCAATTGATAAAAAAATGTAAACCGGTCTATAAGTCCAATTTGTACTCGAGTCAAAATAGCAGACATAAGTCCAATTGACACTGGAATCAAAATAGTAGACACTTGTCTGATTTGCACTGGAGTCAAAATGTTACACACGAGTTAGAATTGCAACTGATTCAAAATAGTAGACACAGGTCCAGCTTTTACTAAAGTTAAAAAGGCAGATATAGATAGGATTACGCTGGAGGCAGACATTGATCAGAATTGTATTCATGTCTATCTAATCAGAAGGTGGCTCCTTTTGGTGTCGTCATACATATCTGCAATGGATGTAGTTGACGTACTCTAAGCCTCGGTGACAGAACAATTATTTTCAGAGAGAATATTAAGATTCCTATGCAACAACAACAATAATAATAATAATCTGAAAATAATGTCTAAATCTCCCAAATTACGAAGCATATTAGACAATTTTAAACTATTATATCTAAAAGCAAGTGTTCGAAAAGAACGTTCGATTGATTAGGTAAAATAGAATAATTTTTATATTTGCTACATAGAGTTTATTGAGCGATATATTTTGTAATCATTTCACACCAAGCAAGGGAATAATGGTCACATGCGAATGAATGAAACAGGACAATAGACGAACAGTTATTAAGAAGATAGAGGATAACGCTTGACGTTGCATTTACATTTTTAAAGATCGCAGCTGATACGAAAGCAAGAAGCTGGAATAGAGTTTAACACGTAAAAAGCGTGGTAAAAGAAACCATTACAATAGAAATTTATTCACTTGTAGATAAAAAAAGTTATGAGGAAGGGGGATTATATTTTTTTCACATCATTTTTATACATCCTTTTGTTGGTTACAACTCTGTTGTTTCAAGTCTTCTCTCCATCTGTGAAGAAACTGTCACTTCCACATAGGAGGATTGATATTACATAGCAGTTCAGTACTTATCTTTGTTTCTAATGAAATTTTCCTGTTTTTGAATACTTTGTTTAGCTTTTGACAGGCATCGTTTGCTTATCCGGTGTTCTTTCTTTGCCAGATGACAGAGACAACCGCAGATCTTGATGTATTTTTTCTAATTTTTCCAATGAATTACAGTTTGAAGTGTCAACCTATGAAATCAAATAATGCATATCAGTTTTCCTTGCTTTAAAAACATCTAAAATCATACATTTTAAATTCAGCAGTAGATACCGATCTAGCATTTCGGCTTAAGTCACTTTCCCCACCGCCGTAACGTAGCTTCCCTTTAAATCCTTTCATAGAATGTAATATCAATCCTCCTATATGATAAGTTTTCCTATTTGGTATTTCGACTTTATGAATTTAAGCGCAATACTAGATTGGCAACTAGGTCTCACCATTTACAGCTGGAATTGCTAGATGTAACCATAAGTTCCAGACTAACAATTTCTTCTCTCGCTCTTCTTGCTGATGCAATTCTCTTCCGGCTTTTTGATTTCCAGTCAAATTTGAGCTTCAAAAGACTAAATCCTCTGTAAATCGTCATCTCCTGTCTTCTTAATTCTTTTTCTTTTGTTTTCTCTCCTTAATAATGTTTCTCTTATTCTCATATTCCTTCAGGCTCAGTAACTTGTTGCATCTTAGTAGTTTATTGTCTTGCTTTAGGTGAAATTAAAAAAAAAGCTACAAAAATACCGTGGAAAGTGAGCCTAGATCTGAGCCTTATGGCGACGCCCTGTCAGATTCAGGGTAATAAAAAGAGTGGTTCTGGAAAACAAATTGAGAAGAAAAAAAATCACCCTTTGAATAATTTTCAACCAATATAACAACTTCACACGTTGCTTAAACAAATTCGGATATGTAAGTAAACCTGAAGATGCATTGGAAGAGCGAAAGATGTTTGTTAAAAGTTAAACAAAGATGTGGTTCTATATGACTTTGAGAATACCATAGCATATGAGCAATGAAGAAGTTTTAAATAAAATGGCAAATAGTTAGTATCAGAAAAAGAGAGTTAACATTTCTGGGATACATAATGAGGAAAGAGAACATGGAGAATTTGACACTCAGAATGCGATGTTATCGATATTTAATGATCCATCCAAACTGATATCCTCATCTTGATTATTTTTATTGTGAAATTATCAAATGATTTTTGCGTTATCAGGTCAGAAAATCATGACTGAAACTTATTATCCCTTCCTTATAACAGACATACATTCATTCTTTGCTTTTTCTCTTCCGGTATCGCCGAGTGCGTGTCATGCCGGGTCTTATCTGTGAAGGTTATTATTGGCCATCGAGTAAGTAGTATTACAATTGGTCCCTGAATACGTGACATGTCAGGTCTTATCTGTGAATGTTAAAATTGACCTCCGAGTACGTGGCATCACGGGTGTCATCTATGAATGTTAGAATTTGACCCCGAGTACGTGATATGATGAGTATGATCTGTGAGGATTAGAATTCGTCCCTGAGTACGTGGTATGACGGGTCTTATCTGTGATGGTTACAACTGATCCACATGTACGTGGCATGCCGTATAGTATCTGTGCCGGTTAGAACTGGTCCCTGAGTTCGTGGCATGATGTATCTGTGAAGGCTACAATTGATCCCCATATAGGTTGCATGCCGGGTCTTATCCTCGAAGGTTAGAACTGATCCCTGTGTACCTGGAATGGTGGGTCCGATCTGTGAAGGTTAGAATTTGTCCCCTAGAACGTCTGATCTTATCTTTGACGGTTAGAATTGGAGCCTGAATACGTGGCATGCAGGGTTTTATATTGAAGGTTACAATTGGTCACGAGTACGTTGCATAGCGGGTCTTATCTGTGAAAGTTAGGATTGGTGGAACTACGGCATGTATCTTGTCAGAAAATATTTGCCATAGAAAATGAGTTTTCATTATTCCAGGGATATCTGAATATGTTAGACCACTCATCGTGCAGAGACACTAGGCGTCGAGGTTCAGTCTTGTTGAAAATTACTTGTGGATATTTTCAACAAGACTGAACCTCGACCGCCTAGTATCTCTGCACGATGAGTGGTCTAACATATTCAGATATCCCTGGAATAATGAAAACTCATTTTTTATATTAATGTCTACTCAATGCAAGGCCCAAGAGCAACTCAAGATAGAGGGTTACTGTGTGGTGTTGTATAGATGTAATAAAAAGCATGAAGTGAAGTTCTTATGTATATATATGTGAAGTTCTTATGTATGATGATGGACTCTCCCGTCGGTTTCAACGTATGAGGTTCCGACAACTGTGCTTATTCAACCCTGTGTGTAAGTCGCAAGTGACATTTCAGTCCTGCTAGTGATTTGCAAAGAAGTCTACAGATTGTGCAAGAGTGTGGATTTTTGGAGTGTATGGCCGGTACAGCAGCAGATATTTTAGTCCTTTCCCTAGTGTGACGAAGCTTGGTGATGTTTGATGCTGCATTGTTCTTGATGCCATTGTAGCAAGTAGTCCTCCACTCATTGCGATCAATTGCTATGTCCTCAAACGTAGCATGGTCCATATTCGCAGCTGAGAGGTTACTTTTCAGTTTGTCCCACGCTTCGATGACCACTGTCAAGT
>OZ038480.1:782502-785002 GCA_964036315.1 Acanthosepion esculentum | reverse complement strand
GAATCAAGAAGATTGGAAATGGTGATTGATGTTGAATTTAAAGTTTTGAAGATTGTATTTATCAGCGAAGCAAGTAAACGGAAGAGAGTTCCACAGGCGGCAAGTGCGGGAAAAAAACTTGGAGTAGAAGTGGCAGTTACATTTAACTAATTCAACAGGGTGGAAACTAAAAGTCAATTTAATAGCACCCTTAACTCACGCAATCCGGGCACCAGTAAAAAAAAAGTTCGTGAGATCAGTTGACATGAAAGTAATTCTAGAAAAGACAGATGGAAGCCACATCACCTCGATGAGAAAGTGACTGAAGTGGAGATACCAAGTTAAGATCTATTACACTGTAGATCCTTTGGATTTTATGAAGAATCCAGAAGTGAATAGAAAGAGCACCAAACCAGATATAGCATCAGTATTCCATGCCCGGGCGAATGGTAGATTTGTAAATGTGCAAGGTGGACTGACGAGAAAAAAATTTGACAGTGACCTAACTTTCCTTGCAGGAGATTCAATGTAGTCGCTCTACTTTAAGTCAGATGAAAACGTGAGGCTAAGAAGACGCACTGTGTTGCTCTCCGGGAGTAGCGTCAGACATGCTAATGGCAGGCAAAAATATTTCTCTATGGTGAGGTTTGTTTGGGAGGCGTTAAAATTTACAAGCCATTTCCTGCCCCATTTACAAGCCATTTCCTGGTCCTCATTTTCGTTTGCATATTCGCGACAAAAGAAAAGAGTGTAAAGCTGCTATGTCATGTCAACTCAACTATATGGCGGTGAATGCGGAACAATCTCCTCCGAGATGAAGAGGAGACTTGAGGCAACAGAGATGGTCCTACAGAAAGATGATTAACAATACAATGGATGGAACTTGTGATCAACGAGGAAGTCTTAAAAAATGAAAATAAATAGGATATATATATATATATATATGAATGACATTTCTGTAATACATAATGAGAAAAGAAGGCCTGGAAAATTTGACACTCATGAAATACTGAAGGCAAGAGAGACAGAGGAGAATAGCGAATAACCTATATATCTGTTGAAACTTGATTAATGCGTGGAATAATAATGCAAACACAAAATGTACTTAGAATAAAATGTATTGAAACAAGAAAGTGTACACAATATTTACATATAGTCTTTTGTATATTTCTGGGAAGACCGTTCCTGGAGAATGTGTTGACTAAGTCGCAGTCGGGCAGAGTCTCTAGTTGAATCTCTTGATTCGCCTCCCTGTCTTCCCGGTACCAACCATATTTATATCGTCGGTACTCCACTATGCAAATTAGGTGGATCCTACCACAACAATATCAATCTTGTGTAAATGAATGGCAGAACAGATAAATGGGTGGGATAGTAAAATCACAAACACAGCTAAGAGCTACAAAGGTTAGGAAGTTGTGGGGTGCCATGATCACCCACGTCCTGAAGGGACATAGTATATAAAAGGGGCATCGTTTATATAAAATTCACTAATTTTTAAAATCGTGACCACCTTTAGCCAAAAGAAAGTTCGTTTATTAAAATGTTCTGGTCCTCGGCTTAAGGGACAGCGCACATTTCCGCTAAATTCAACTGTTGGCGATTTTCGCTACGGAATAGCAAACGCGAAAAAAATTTCTATTTTAAAAAAACTTCTTACGAGATTTTTCTTCAGAAAAAACGCCACCCCTGATATATTTTCTCCTTTTAAGAAGTTTCAAGCTATGCATTTATTTATTTTCAGGAGGAACTAAATTGTATTGACTTTTTCATTCACACAATGGACAACGCGAAATTTGAGGAAAATATTTGAGTGTATTTAACAAAAATGCATACGTTGTATTCTTTTAATAAGAACAGTTTTGCATTTTTTGGTGGGTAAAGTATTCAGATAAATAATTGTCAGCATCAACATCAGCTCATTAATTAAAAAAAAAATCAAATTCAAAATTAATTTTGTTAATATAAAATATTTAATTAAATTAAAAAATAAAGAATGTAGAAAATGAAATCCTAATGCTTGTAGTGGACCGTGCGGTGTGTGAATGGAAGAAGAGAAGATGAGTTATCTCTAGGTTAAGGATTCCGCTGGCCGGTCCAGCTACATAAGAATGTTGGACTTTAATGGAGTCCAAAGAAACAAACAAGACCGATATATATGTACGAAACAAATATATATTAATACGTGAATTACAAATAGATTAAAACACGAGTTACAATACATTGAAGACATGAATAAAATATTACAGTGTCTGTATGGAAAGTTGTGTGTGTGTTGTTTTTAGTTGAATGTCCGTACGGGTGAATTTTGTTTTAGCGTGTTCCCAATACATACTGTTGTGAACAATTCTTTTCGTGGGTGAAAAACGTGAAACTGCTGAAAGAAAATGGTTGAGTGATTCCCATTTGACGAACACTCTTAGAATCAAAATTAGTACCATAAAAGTAGATATTGACAATATTATAAAACTAAAAGGAAAGCAATATTAAAAAAATCACATTAATTTATTTTATTTTGTGT
>OZ038480.1:772502-775002 GCA_964036315.1 Acanthosepion esculentum | reverse complement strand
TACAAATATATATATACATATATATATATATACACATACAAATATATATATACATATATATATATATACACATACAAATATATATATACATATATATATATATAAATATATATACGCATACAAATATATATATACATATATATATATATACATACACATACAAATATATATACATATATATATACGCATACAAATATATATATACATATACATATATATATACACATACAAATATATATATACATATATATATATACAAATATATATATGCATATATATATATATATATACACATACAAATATATATATACATATATATATATATATATATACACATACAAATATATATATACATATATATATATTATATATATACACATACAAATATATATTGTTATGTTTGCGTGAGTTCTGAGGACCGAGCAATGCATTTGTTGATTGGAAATAATTTCCAAGAACGTTTTTGGGTTTACAGCATTTTATTAATTACTAGATAAACTGAGTTAATACTACTCTACAAAAGAATTAGTGAAATATGGAGAGACGTTTGCCACACGTGTGTCGGTGTAGTCCGCCATCTTGGATCTCTCTCCGTATTGTCGCATGTGACGTCTGACGTCACGATGTCCAAAGCAAGTGGGATAACTCTCATAATACTTTGGAGTTATCTCCCTTTATGTTTACTTCCAACACCTCCCTTTGAAGTATGATAGTCGTAGGATGATTGTTGAGGATCTACTTGTAAGGATGAGGTTGGTTTGCCCTTACGCTGCGTCCTTCTAGTTGGTAATTTCTTTTGAGACTTACTTTCTTTACTACATTTTGTTTGAACACTTTGGGGTAATTCAAATGTGTCCAGTAAAATGTTTAAGGGAATGACTGTGTCATTAGATTGTCTTTCAGGAAGGTATGAATGACGTAGCTGATTCGCATGTCTGACCCAAGTAGTGGATTGTACATCTACATCATAGATTACATTACCAGAACGGCGAATTATGTAACCTTGGGTCCATTTTTCTTTACCATTGCGGTAATCTTTTGCCCACACAGGTTGTCCAGGTAGAAATTGACGTGACACTGCTCCATGTCGGTGGTTGAATTGTCTATCCTTGGTTTTATTTCTCTTGAGAGAATTGCTTGGCGATGGACGAATAATATCAATTGGTAGCCGTATTTTTCTATTCATCAAGGCTTCTGCAGGTGACTTTCCATTCGGACAGTTTGTATTTGGGGTAGCTCTATAGCTACTTAGAAATATCTATTATTTCTCGTGTAGATCCTTCCCCTTTTAATTTTAAGAGTGCTCTCTTAAACGTGTCGACGAAGCGTTCGGCTTGACCATTTGATTGTGGGTGGAAGGGTGGTGATCTGAGGTGTTGAATACTGTTCTTTTTACTGAATTCTGAAAATTCTGCTGAAGTAAATGCCGTACCGTTGTCAGAAACCAAGATTTCCGGAGTACCAAATCTGCTGAAGATCTGTAATTTTCTTACAGTTTCAGTGGATGTAGGGTGATTCATGTGAAAGACCTCCGGCCATTTGCTGTAAGCATCAACCAATATTAGGTAATATTGTCCATTTATTGGTCCAGCAACATCAATATGGAGTCGTGACCAAGGAGATTCTGGAGTAGGCCATGAATACAGTGTTGTTTTCCGATGAGACTTTGCAACCAGTTGGCATTTGGTACAACTCTTAACAAGTTCCTCTAGTTGTTTGTCCATGTTTGGCCAGTACACGTATCCGCGTGCTAAGGCTTTCATCCGATTAATCCCTTGATGTCCATAGTGAAACTGTTTGAGAACTCTGTTTTGAAGTTCAAATGGAACAACAACGCGTTCAGCAAAAAGTAGAATCCCATCGATTTCAGATAAAGATGATCTCCGCTGAAAAAATGGTTGAAGTTTCTGGTCAGTGCATATATTTGGCCAGCTAGTGGAGTGAAAATGTAGGACTTTCTGCAGTATTGGGTCTGCGGCTGTAGCTTCTTGAATAATCTCTGATGTGACAGGTAGTGCTCTAACTGTGGAAACAAGTCCCGAGACAACTTCAGGTTCTACTGATATAGTTGCGATGACTCTGTCCTCTGGTACTTTTTGATTTAAAGAGATGAGTCTGGACAACGCATCTGCTTGACCAATTTTGCTGCCTGGTTGGTATTTTATTGAAAAATTGTAGTCCAGGAGCATAGTGGCCCATCTTTGCAACCGGTTAGCTGTATAAACAGGGATTCCTTTCTTGGAACCAGATATACTGATCAACGGCTTGTGATCTGTGATCAGGGTAAAATGACGACCATATAACATTTTGTGAAATTTCTTCACAGCGAAAATAATTGCCAGAGCTTCTTTCTCAATTTGTCTATATTTGCGTTCGGTGGGTGTCAAAGACTTGGATGAGTGCGCGATAGCTTTTTCGCTTCCGTCAGGAAAAATGTGTGATATCACAGCTCCGACTCCGTAATCTGAGGCATCAGACACCACAGTAATGTCTACGGATG
>OZ038480.1:710287-757787 GCA_964036315.1 Acanthosepion esculentum | reverse complement strand
ATATATATACACATATTATATACATTTACACATATATACATGTATATGCAGACATATATACTCATATATACATATGTATATACATCATATATACATATACATATATACATACATATACATATATACACATACACATATAGTTATACACATACATATACATATATGCATATATATACATATACATATATATACATACATATGCATACATATATTTACATACATACGCATACATATATACACATACATATTCATACTTATATATACATACATACATATTCATACACATATATACATACATACATATATATACATACATATTCATACATATATATACATACATACATATATATACATACATATACATACATACATACATTCATATATACACATACATACATTCATATATATACATACATACTTACATACATATACATCCATACATACATATATATACATGCATACATACATATATATACATGCATACATACATATATATACATGCATACATACATATATATACATGCATACATACATACTCATACATATATATATATATACATACATATATATATATATATATTCATACATATATATACATACGTACATTTATTTAGTGGGTACGTGTTTTTGAGTACTAGTTATTTATAGTGGAATTATTGCTTACCGGTCTAGACAATCAAATGTTGTATTAAAGACGAATAAAATGCTTCACTCTGAATATGTGTTTTCATTTACTCATTATTAAACGGACAGATCATATGAACGAATATAAACAGAAATAAATACGTACGCATGCTGCAAAATAAGGAGCATATCAACAATACTCATCCTCCTACACTGTATATCCTCAGTGTGTGTTAGCAGTGGCGTGTACTCTAATCCTGCATCGTACAGATACCGAATACGATATCCTTGTAGGAATATTGTTACTATAAAAAATAAAATAAAATATTAATCTATAATTTGTGGAGGTATTCACTCACAACATAGGAGTCATAAATTTGTTCTTGTGTTCACGAGGAACAACAGAACAAACAAACGTACACAATAACAAAAAACATGGTAAATTATACGGTAATTTCATACAATGTTATTTCTGTATTTGTGTGTATTGGTGTGTGTGGGTTTTACATTACAGTTGTGATAATGTTCATGTTATAAAAGTCATATCATGGAGGGAAGTTACACGTGTTGTCACCCGACAGTTCTTGGGCGAAGAGAGTTAATGTCTTTTGACGGGATGTCTGTACTTCCGGCAGGAAAGAGTCCCTAGTAATTTTGTTAGTTATATATTTTTTTTTAAACGAGGTTTAAATTTTATTTAATTTATTATTTTCCTTATTATTATTATTTTATATTTTATTTTTATTTATAATAATAATGTTCCAACATCCTATTGTACGCATCTTGCAATGCAGTAAGATTTGTAGGGGAGCTAACTGAACTAGTCAGGCGTCATCCCATCATGTCACATACATATTCAAAGACCGTGACAAGTCTGACAATCGTACTAACCAAATAGATTGTTGGACATTTTGTATATGTTGTGGCATCACGTAGTCTAGCCTTATCTTGCTGGGATAACATAACTTCTTATTGAAGGAATGACAGCAGAACGGGTGGATTAATAATCACCAAATGCTAATTCATGCAAAACCCACGCCATTATGCTTTCGGTTGCGTTTGTGTGTCGTGGTCAAATAAACTCTTGAAGTCGTCGTTCCTCTGGCCGGCATCATAAACACAATCAATCATCACTTGCATCAGGGTGAAACATGAGAGCAGAAACAACTACTAGCTCAACATTGCCACATCTGTGCAAGAGTTTGTAAAACCTTAACAGGACTAAAAAGCCACGTCTGCGTTGCCCATATTTGACTTGAAATCAAGCGATGGTATTAATCGAAATTCAGTTACAACTATCATGTATTTATGTTAACGTTTTTGGAATTTGAAGAATGAAAAGAATTGGCCAGAATCTCATTTGAAGCAGTCCTATTTTGAACCAGAATTGACACAAAGGATGCTGCTCACAGTAGGTAGCGGCATCTAACTACATTAGTATATATAAACTTAGAGACAGACTAGGTATGCTAAAAAGATCTCGGTTTGAACAACTCCAATATATTAGCAAATGACCAAACATCATTTGTTTTGCTTGGAGAAGAATGGCTTGGTTGGGATTAGAACATTTCAGTACGCTTCGTAGTTATACGAAAGGTGATGAAAAATTCTCGGTTTGATCCACTTCCAATTCTTAGTTATTAAAAAAAAATTTAGAAGTAGGTTAGGCTGAGATCTTTTCAACGTGTGTGTGTGCGCGCGCGTGTGCGTGTGTGTTCTCTCTCCAAGAGTAAAATCGAACTGACGTTAGTCATTTTGACACGTGTTAACGCGTGATTGCCCGTCATTCACAGTTCGTAGCTGCTTGTTATTGTGACGAAAGAAGTGTCCAATTGTCACTTGACAAAGGCAAATATTGTCAGTGATCCGATCATTCTGATGGGCAAACGTGCCAAAGATTCGTAGTATTCCCAGATTGGATAAGTATGTTAATATATTTCTAAAAAACCATCTAATTATAAAATATAGGCCTTGGGGTGTGCGTTGTAGTGTAATAGATATCAGCTCAGAGTGAGAACTCGGACAGCCGAAGTCAAATTTCTGTTGGATTCCCTTACGTACAAATACCCTTGGGAAAGGTATGAATCCATCTTTTCCCCCAGATATGGGTTAAATAGCAGACTAGGTTCTTTAGCCTTGATTGGCAACCAGTGTACCATAGAAAGAAATGGCAAACTAATGCGGGGAAAAATCTGCCTCATCATTCATGTATCGAAAGATACATGATCTTCCAAGCGTGTATGGTACTTAACTGACTGACTGATGGCTTTGTTACGGACGAACTGATAGCAATGCTTGATTACTAAGCGGAAAAAGAAGGATGGATCGATAAACCAGGTCATTAATTAAGAGACAAATTCAAAATGATTTTTGTAATCACTTCACCCCAAGCAAGGCCTTAATGCCACCAGTACGCAGGAGCTTGTAAAATATTTGTAGAGACAAATGAGTAACTGGTAGTTCTGATAAAAAAAATATTCCTTTTTTACAGTGTGCGTAATAAAAGAAGATATGAAAAGTTCTTTGAATGAATGCTAATGTAGAAAATATCCTATTTGTAATGTGGTGTCTTCTATCTTGTAGTGAGATTTATTAAGATGAGTAGAACCGCAAAACGGATTTCTTATGAGCGGGCTCAACATATTGTTAACACTCTTATGTAGGGAGCGTTGTGTTAGTTTCGCGTGGGTGTGGCTACTGTAGAAAAATATTTTATCGTCTCTATTTACTGTCTCAAATAGAGGCTCACAAAGACAGTGTTTTGAGTGGTTCAAAACTGCTACTTGAAATTTATTTGCTTGTGTTACAGTACATACTAAATTAGTACTAAAACAAAGTGTTATAATTAAACTATAAATACAAACTGAGTTGAAATTTGTTAAAATCTAATTTCTATAGCAATGCAGTAAAAAAATAAAAATAAAATAAAACTTAAGCGTTTAGAGCAGGAGTTCCCAAACAGTGTGGCGGAAGAGGATAGCAGGTGAGGCGGAATGATTGCAAGTGGTAGTTTAATAAAGAGGAGAAATATTTTGTTATTCATGCGTTTTTTACGGTTTATCAACCATTTGTGCGTCATTTAAAGCCGGCATTAAAACTGTTTAAAAAAATTCATATGCCAAAAATGTCAAAATTTCAAATATTGTTACTTGTAATTACATGCATGAGTCCCAGTATAAATAGTTATAAATAATTATTGACCAATTTTATCATTGTGATATTTTTGTAACTAGGATCCACAAATTGGAGGTGAGAGTTATCAATGGTAATTTTCTGACTTTGAATCTGCGGTTATCTCCCTTTATTACTCTCTTTTATTGTTAAATGTACTTTTTATTCCAAAATTTTGGTGAGACGCGAGAAAATTTTAATTCCGAAAATGCGGCCCAAAGAGAAAAAAAAGTTTTGTAACCACTGTTTTAGAGGCTTAATTTGAATCACATTTCATCTCGCTCATGTAGATTTTTTTTCGTAAAATATAATTATTTTTCTGATGACGATTGCCATGTTCAAGTATGAAACAAACAGTCGCCACTCCGTGTTGACCTCAGGCCCTCCCATATATATATATATATATATATATATATATATATATATATATAAGCATCCGAAAAGAAATTAATTCGGTCGAGCACTGTGGGGAGAAAGGGTGAATTTGTAAACATTGACTTTTACTGCTAATAATGCAAGGCTCTCCCAACCGATTGAGTTCTCTGGGTCACTGGCGTGTTTATGAAAAAATAAATAAGCAAAGATTCGTCTCTCTGAAGGGCGCCGATGGCCTAGGGGTTGGTATCTCCGGCTTGAAGCGATCGGATGTCTAGTCACACTGATAAGCTGTGATGAAGCGAAACAGTGTGTCTGTGGATGACATTATATATATATATTGTTTATACGTTATTTTTATAGATACAAATATTTAAGTAAATGCTCTGTTTATAATAAAATATACATACATAGGAGATAATTGTTTAAAATATGCTCTATTATGGAGAACAAGTCTCGAGAATAGAACGGTTTTAGATCAAAACAGTGTGGGCAAAGAAATCATGTTAAATCGTATCTTCATCCCATCATCATGCTAGAACATGATTGCGTCAGGTGTGAAATTACCATTCACTATGCAGTGTTGATTTCTATATCCACACTGTATATACCTAATATAACATTTATATGCTATGGTATTGCCATTCATATGACGGCGTTTGCTATCCATATATCAGATATGCCATGTTACGTCTTTAGATTTAAACGAACTTTCATCTCATATGACCAAGGGAAGGCATGAATCCACTTCTTCCTGTGCTCTATCCTATAATTTGATAAAAAAATATGTATCCTTGTTAATCACTCTCCCATAATCAGTTGAACTACGATGGCAGCAGCAACAAAGATCAACTTTGGCTGAAGTCCAATCAGACAAATGAGCATGAGATTATATATGATAAAAATATATAGTTTTAAGTTATGCTACGTTTATGGGTTGCTGTAATGTACTTACTCAGTAAATGAACGCAACAAAATTCAGCTGCAGATTGCTACTGTGATGTCTCAGACGACCGCTAAATATGGCTTTTGCCGTCTATTTGGCATTATATAAACTGTGGATGTGGCCAAAGGGATGGGGGCTGGTCTTCCATCTTATAATTAAACTTAGGTACTGATCCAAACAGATCACAATATTCCTTTCACCAAGACACGTACCATAATATATCTACATTCACTATAATATCTCAGAATCTCTATGAGATCCTAACTTGTCCCCATATGTACCATGTTTTCTTTGGGTGGGGGGATAAAACAATTTAAAGAAACTAAAAATAATATTAGTAATAACCCCACCTCACTCCAAAATGTTTTATTGTGGCAGAAACATTACTTAATGCGGGATTTTAATAATTTAAGACACTCATTTGTCCAACCACTCACTCAAGCACGCTCATTGAAACACATCAACAATTACGAAAATGTCACCCGAAATACGAAAGGCGTCCCACATCCATCAGAGAACTGACATTTATGGCCACCTAATGGGGAATGAGATGGGTAATTAAACTAAAGTAGGGACAAAAATAAAACTAAAGACAAAAAACAAACTAACCTAATTTTGGACTGGGTTGCCAATATTCAATCTAGATAGAACAATATCCTTATTGACTAACCGACATCAAAGTGCCACTCTAAATCAGCCCTTCTTACTCGACAGATACGCGCAACACTTACGCACCTTTTGCCAAGTTTTGGTGCAGGAGTGTCTTTCTGTCCTAATCTTGACTTTAAGCTGTGAAGAGGTAAAAATCTCGTCCTCATGGAATTCCTTCTGGCGTGTTGTCCATATCACGACTCTCATAACGCCTAGCAAGTAAAAGAACAGTGTTCACCTTTTGACAAAGACGGTACCACATTGCTACAGACAAGGACAAATAAACTTTCCGAAGAATACGAACCCTAATATCTTCAATAAACCTGCACAGCGGAGCTACGACCCGGCAGTGAATGAAGGCGTGACCCAGAATATCCACCGCAGCCATCACAGTTTGGAGATTTTTCCAAGCTCGCCGAACAACGTCTCTTGCCGATCCAAAGGGTTTTTGAATCAGCCTTATGGGACAACGACTGGGCGCCGGAGAAGCCATCCGTCGCCTGTAAGAGGAACTTGAGATAGAAAGAACACTTACATCGGGATAAACGGCGGGTCTCCTCGTACGAGTGCACACTTCTAAGGGATGCGAAGTTTTCATCCAATTGCACACACATTCGGTCTAGGAAAGAGATGTGAAGCGTGTATTGACTAATCTCAAAGCAAGATATAACCAGACCGTCTTCAAAAGGGTGGCCATAACAGATCTTTCGACATAACTTGGGAACCTTGCCTCACCACAAGAAGGAGAACAAGAACCTTACTAAAGCTAGTAGACGGGAGAGGAAGTACAGAGAGTCGGTAAAGGAGAATCAGGTAGATATGCTAGGCACATTCTTTCTCCTTTCCCTTTAAGGAAAGATTCCTCCGGGATCACAGACGAACTGCGACCTTCTGCTGCACCTCCGACCAATTCATTTCCAAGAGGAGATTGGAACCGAACCAGACGCCGAGTATCGTGATCGGTTCATTCGTCCAGAGGAAAGGCCCAGGAAGAGAAACTCCCTTCCACGCATCCAACAGACCTTCTTGGACCCTGTCACAGTCTCGTGTCCTCTTATTTCTTTGCCGACTTCGTCAATCTCCGAAACGTCAACATAGGCAGAGTACCTGGCCTAGATGGTAGGACCAGGTAAGGAAATTCCGGAGGACTGGATTCATCTTTAACTTGCGAAGGAAGGGCTCCAACGAAAGAACGTACAACAAATACACACTACGAAAGGTTCCGATTTTACTCCATTCACTTCTATCAGTGTACCGGCAGATGCATACAGAAATCGGATCCAGGTGCGAAAGTACGGCCGACACTGGTAGCGAAAAGGACAGACTCCAGAAATCGATGGTCAACCCTATCAAATGCCTGGGACTAATCTAAATTGATCAGCGCGGCGTCACTGTTGACTTGGTCGATGATCAAGCGTACAAAATGAATGTTGTTCACAATAATCCTGCGATTCGCACCCCAAGTCTACTCGGGGTCAATCAGACTAGTGAGGACAGCCTTCAAGCGGCTGGCTAAGATCTTGGCTAAAAACTTCAACTTTGTGTTTAAAAAGGCCAATAAATACCTATCCTATCCCCACCGTTTTTGTTCTTGCAACTTTATCACACCTCTAGTGAAGCGTTGAAGTATAGAGCCCTGCTTCACCCAGTTGTAAATCAGTGCTAGCAAGGAGACAAAAACGGGCGACTGCCTAAAGTACATTTCGTAATGGAAGATCATCTAATTCTGGAGTTTTTTCCCGGCCAACCCGATTCAGCACTTCCCAGATCTCAAACTGGGATGGGACCCTCGCACCCAGACACTACAGCTGCTTCGAGGCGGGGAAAGTCGGCTAAATAGGTATCGAACTAAGCAGGGCTCAGACCGGGCTCCCTGGTAAACAGCTCCTAAAAGTAGTCTTGAAAAAGCCTCACATATGACCACGTCTGTAGTCACGGTCTATTTGTCCGGCAGTGTGATGTTCGCGATATGTCGACTGGATAAATTTCGAGTTTTCTCTGCACGCAATTCACCGGCCATGTTTGTTGCTTCACAAGACATTTTTTCACCTAGTCCTAACTACTAGAGCTTGATTCTTCTTGATAAACAAAGAGGTCAGCTTCGCTCTAGCTAAGACAACTTTAGGCTTATCTACACGTGTAAATATCGAATGGAAAGTTGGACAACCTAACAGAACTACGTTGACTCACTAAGACTCGGTCGATGTAGCTAGAAGTCACCACCGAAGCCGTGCTGCCCGTATTAGTCAAAGCCCACATTACCTCCAGAGGGGCCTAATTGCGATACGATTAAACCCGTCGGTAAAGTCCCGAAAGAAAAATCCTAGCAGGAAATATAAAAATTAAAACTAAAATGTTATGAAAAATAATTAAACCAAAATCCAAATAGGATAAAAATTTTTTAATAAAACTTCGTGCAAAAATCGAACATTTAATAAAATTCAAACTAAAAAAAAAAAAAGATCGTGAGGAAACTACTATTTACTGAAAATAAAATAAGTGTCGGTTGAAAGCCGAGGAAGGAAATCTGAAAAAAAGTAAACTACTGACGAGAAAAAAGATTTCCGTTCAAAAAGTTTTTTCCAAAAAGTTCCTTCCAATAAAGGGGATAGTACGTAAAAAGTTAAAATGAAACAAAAGAAAAAGTGAATAAAATAAAAATAGTTCGATGGTAAGACTTTTACGTCCGACCAGAAAAAAATACAAATGGTGGCTAAAGCCGAAGTGAAAACTGAAATTAAAAAAAAAAGACAGAAAAAGGAGGGAAAAACATAAAAATTTCAATTCAAACAAAACGAATAAAGGAAAATTAAGTGAAAATAACTTAACAAAAAGTATTTCTGATCAAAAAAAGTTCATTGTAGGTATAATTCGAAGGATAGGTTGCAAACGTTCTTCATCGACCGAAAAATGCCAAAAACGATATTGTAAACAGCTTTTGCTGACTGCCACTTTATACACGTGCGGGCGAGTCCACCACATCACTATATAACAGTGTTATAGAACGCAATATCAGAGACAGAGCGTTTGTGAACATAAAAGTGGGCATTAAGATCAACATCTATAGGCGACATTATATTTCATGTTTAAACGCAATCTTCAGAAGAGACTTTCATCAATCCGAAATATTTTTTGGCTTTAAATTACCCACAAAGGGTTGATAAGACCTAAAAAACGCATACACTGAGTGGCCAGTATATATATATTAAACTACTAGTAATACACGGTTGGAAAAAAACTCGGATAGCACATCTTGTAAGTCTATCAAAACAAATTGGTATCTGAGAAAAAAAATTGGAAAAAAAGAAAGAACTAGAAACATCTGAACAGGGCGAAATAAATCGTCCAGTGCCGTAAGTTTCTAGTCCAAAGAAAAAACAAAACAAGCTAGTAATAAAGATAACCCGTAGAGTAACAAATACGCTAAGTAAAGCAGGGAATATTACCAGCAATACATTTTTGGAAAAACAATATTAACAGCAATAATAATCAAATATATATATATATATATATATATATATATATATATATATATATATATATATATATATATATATGGTTTGTTTGTTTTGTTTTACGGCATATAAACACAATGAATTATTTAATGCCGACAAGATTTTTATTGGTGTCAATATTTTTTTTTCCCAAAATGTATTGCTGGTAATATTTTTTCCAAAAATGTATTGCTATCAATAATGTATTGCTGGTATTAAAACGTATTTTTACACCTTCATAATGTTTTGACCCCGGTTTTGGGGTTAACTACTTTGCCATAGCTGGCACCATAACAGGTGCTATCACCCCGGGACAGAGTGAACCTGGGAACACCAGCAATTAAGAAGTAGTTCCACACTCCTCAAAATGTCCTGATCAGAGGCTTTGCTGTCGGATGTATTTTATTGTCTTAACCAGGATTCGGATGTAGTTTATCGTCATACCCAGGACGGTATATATATATATATATATATATATATATATATATATATATATATATATATATATATATATATAATAGGCCGGTTAATAAAATTTGAAGAATAAAAGCCAACAAAATAATATCATTATTGTCAATAAAATTGGTATTTATTAACCTTTTGGCTGAACTGAAGTACGAAGAAATGGATTTTAATGTTGGAATTTTCGAACACGCCTGTGTTCTTTTTTAGCGATATGAGGAATAAACAAAGAAGTGTGACTTACTCTCTCGAGGAATGTTGATCATTAAAGGTCTCCCTGTGGAAATCTCTGTTTAATCTCTCAATGTTTGAATTTGTTTTGAAATTAAATTTCAACTCCGATCTGCATCTTTCTTCTCGGCTTGTGAATGAAAACGCGAAAAGCACGCAACTGATGTCGTCGACGAAATGAAATGATTGGTTGAAGTGTGCAGCGACAGGTTAATTGTTGTTGTCCTTGATGATTTTTATGTTTATTTAACCGGAAACGGAATTCCGTTCCAGATTCTCTAACATAATTTCCTTTTTAGCATTTGTGGCAAAAGAGCAAATATATAAGATTTGAACTGTCGCAGTTAAGAGCCGATGGTTTAAATATTCCGTGAGCGCCAGGGGTGTGAAATTGCTATCAGTGATGATATGACTAGAGACTTAGCATCGGGGTTTATCGTAGGTGACAGTCCCTTGATGAGGTGGTGAATGATGTATACCTGATGATGTTAAGAGTGTGTGTTTATTTTGGAGGTGGGTCTGACGCCTAGTATAAAGTGGGTTTTCGTTGATTTTTTAAAATTGTTTGGTGGAGTTTTAAATACTGAAAATCGTTTGTTAAGATATGAGAAAGCTTGTGAATGTCGTAATTAAAATAAAAAAAAACATGAGAATTCTGGAATTATTATTATTTTGTTTCATAGGTTAGGAGCGTATTTCTATTTTGTTTGGAAGCCTTAGTAATTCATTTTTTATAGTTTTAAATGGGTAATTCCTATTAAGAAAGTGATTGAATAGTTTTCCTGTGCGCTTTTTGTAATTCACATTTTGTGAACAGATACGTTTTATGCGTAAACATTGGTTGTAGATTATTGATCTTTTCAGGTTATGGGTGTGGCAGCTGTTGAAATTTATGTAGCAATGACCATCTGTGGGTTTAGTGTATGGTGTAGTTGAAATGTGGTTATTATTTAGACGTACCAGTACATACAGAAACGGAATAGAAATAGTGGAATATTCGATTGTAAATTTGATAGTGTAGTGGGATCTGTTGAGGTATTTTTTACTGTCTCCGAGACTGTTCTCTCCGTGTGTTCATATAAAGAAGATATCATCTATTTTTCTATGGTAATGTAGGGGTGGTAGGTGGTAACAACTCAACATATCTCCTTCCAGGGCATCCATGAATATGTTCGCCTAACTAGTCAAGGAACCTAATTGAAATCATAAAACAATAAATATTAATATATAATTGTGTGTATGAAAAATTTAATTTTTTAATTTTTCAATATTATTTATTGTTCAAAACACACACACACACACATACACACGCACAAACACACATATTTATATACACACAGTGTAACCCGGATATAAGAGAAACCCGGATATAAGAGCGATTTTCTCTGGTCTCAAATTAGAGCCTGTGTTAATAAAACAAAATAGACCAAACCCGGATATAAGAGAAACCCGGATATAAGATACTTCTCCGGTCCCGACAACTCTCTTATATCCGGGTTACACTGTATATGTAATAATCCGTTGGTATATGATCCCAGTGAATCCTAATAATATAAAATGTTAAAACTGATCCATAAAAAGGGCTCAATGTATTTATTATAACAGAGCATATAAAATACGTAGAATAGAAATCCAAATTTACAACATTTGAATAGCTATTTCAACCAACAAGTCGTTGGCATTGTCAACTCAGAAGTGTGAAGGAATAAAGTAGGAACTTAAAATGTAAACATTTAAAAAAATAAAAAACAAAAATAAAAAAAAGAGAAAATGATAAAAGAAAAAGGAAATAAGAGAAAAAGAAGAAAAGAAAGTAAGCAGGAGGAGCTGATGAAAATATAGACATTAAGTTAACCCAACCCCCAGTAACAATGGGAGGGGGGGTGGAAGTGCCTGGCTTAAATAGAGACAGTTAATATAACCTTGACCTATATTTTAAAATATTAAGATCCCAAGTCAGGTTGAAGATGAATCACAAAATTACAGGAGTTGGAGTTCAAACAATTTTAAAAATTAAAATAGAAATTATTAAATATTAGTTATAAACAAAAGAACAAAAACTATATTTTCTCCTTTTTTTAGAAAAAAATTCTCAAATCTATACTAGCAAAAAATATAAATATTATAATAACCATAAATAAAAAAAAGAAAAATAACTGAAAATTATTTAAAATTAGGAAGATTTAAAAAAAAAGAAAATGAAAATGTAAAACGGTAAAATCTAAAATTAAAAAAAATATAATAAAATAATAATAAATAAAATACAAAATATATAAAAAATAATAAAATAATAATTAAAAACCAAATTACTAATTATAAAAATAATAATAATATAAAAGATGATAAAAGAATGAGAGAAGTAATGAAGGTAAAAAAATAATAATGAAAATAAAAATAATGAAAATAAAAATAATTTTGCCAAAGACTTGTTGGTTGAAATAGCTATTCGAATGAGGTAAATTTGGATTTCTGTTCTATGTAATATATATATATATATATATATATATATATATATATATATATATATATATATATATATATATATATATGTCTGTATGTTTTGAACAATAAATAATATTGAAAAATTTTAAAATTTAAATTTTTATACACACTGGGTTGTATATTAATATTTTTTGTTTTTTATTTCAGTTAGGTTCATCGACTAGTTTTGGCCAGCATAGCCATCATCAGGAGACAAAAAGTTCCTGCTTGCTATAGCAGTGAACTACAGGAATGAATGAATTTCTGAAGAAAATGAATTTTATCTGTAATTTTCATTTGTTTTTCGTTTTTTATCGTTAATTTTGGTCAGTCCTTGTGTGCTCAAAGGGCTTCTTTTAAGTTGTTTTTAACATAGAGGCTGGATAGATTCATGCTACTCTGAATTCCCTTGGCCATTTTGACAGTTTTATTGGTTTCTGGGAAGGGGATGTGCTTGTGTTAAGTGTATGTTATCATTTAGTTCTTCGAGAGTGTGTATAATGTGTGTAAGTGTATATATTAGTATGGGTGTGTGGATAAGTGTAAGACCTAAATACCTCCGCAAGCATGTCTGCCTCGTGTGGGTGAGAAATGTTGGTAGGGCTTGATTCATGGGGTTATATATTAATTCTATCTATGTTGTTAAATTTGTGATTAAGCCCATCTAGATGTTATCATTGTTTTCTAGAATTTTTTCTAATGTTATCTTTTCCCTCTTTTTCTGTGCTTTTCAATTATAATGAATTTGGCATGGCTTTTAAATTCATGTTTTTCTAAGCGGAAATGTTGTTTTACAGGTAATAATCTTTCGTGGGAAGCCAACTTATTTCGATTACGATAATTATTAATTCTGTAGTGAAAGGGCCATTCAGATTTCCCTATACATTGTTTCTGGCATAGCGTGCATTCTAAGAGGTAAATTATGTTATGACTTCTACAGTTATAGTTGTGGTAGATTTTGAAAGTAGATTTAGTGACTGAGCTAGTGAACAAATTGGTGTGTCTGATGTGGTTACAGCATAAGCTCCTTTTGTTGTTACATGGTTGGGAAAATCCTGTTGTTTTTATTTTTGGTCTATCACGGATTACCTTGTCCTCTGAAATGTGGTTACTACCTATAATTTCCTTAAGGTTCTTAGGTCTACAATATGCTAGAAGGCCGGGTTCCGTGAGGATAAGGAGAATGACGATGATGCAAATAATAATATTGACGACAATGATGATGCAGATGATGATGAGAACGGCGAGGTCAATGATGATGATGATACAATTAGAACACTAATGAAAATTAAGTGAGGATATTTTCTCCTTTACGCCCTCTTAATTCATTCTTCCTCTTATCTTTGAGCCTCTCTTTCCCTTTCTCTTCCCTCTCTATGTCTTTCTCTCTCTGCTTTTTTTCCTCTATCTCTCTCTCTCTGTTTTTCTATCTCTCTTTGTTTGCTTGTGTGCTTGTTTGTTTGTTTCTTTCTTTCTTTCTTTCTTTCTGTCTGTCTGTCTCAGTCTCTGGCACGCTTGCTCGATCGATCGATCAGTTGTTCAATCAATAAAATAATCCTCCTTAATACCTTTTACTACGATTTCTCCGACTCAAATCCCCCCTTTCTCTCTCTCTCTCTCTCTCTCTCACACACAGAGATCCCCTACTTCCACTTTTATTCCCCTTAGTCAATCTCTTTTCCATACTGTCTCTCTTTTTATCCCCATTTTTCTTTCCTGCAGGACCCATTACGCTCTTCCACAAGCATTGTTTTTCTATCTGGTCAATGTTGTCGAGCATCGTATGTAACGGTATTAAAGACACACGGGCTGGAAGGAGGCGGCATAATAAATGCAGTCCAATTCCAGCAGGGTATATTCAGGAATAAAGTTGTTAGTGTATTTTCAGCGCCTACTCATACATTTTGCCTTTCATGCGTTAAACATCTTTTTCCTCCTACATTTCCCATATTCTCTGCTTTTTTCCTATATTTTCTCGAATGCGTGCGCTTCCTCCCCACTTTCTCCCCTTCTTCTCCCTATCCCTCGTTTACTCTCTACACTGGTAAATACTGAAAGAAGAAAGAGACAATCATTACCATCTTTCTGACATAAATCATTTTTCTTACATGTTTTACGAGGAGGTGCTGAAAAGTTCTCGGCTTGATCAAAATGCCAGTCAAAAAAAAATCTGTTGTTTAGTCAGACTGTGGAAAGTGGGTTGGGACGAGAATTTTTTAATCCCTCTTCAAAATACGCAGAGTCTCACATCCATTGCTGGTCTTCTCTGTCTTTCTTCAATGTTTGTCAGTTTGTCTGTCGGTGCCTATCAATCAATTTTTCACATATTGTATATCGATTACCACATTTTATATTATATATCATCCTCTCTTTCTTTCTTTCCTTCACTCGATTTTTTTCTTTATTTCACTCTCGCTTTCTTTCTTTCTTACTTTCTCATTCGATTCCTTTATTTCACTCTCCCTTTCTTTCTTTCTTTATTTCACACTAGCTTTCTTTCTTTATTTATTTCACACTAGCTTTCTTTCTTTATTTATTTCACACTAGCTTTCTTTCTTTATTTATTTCACACTAGCTTTCTTTCTTTCTTTATTTCACACTAGCTTTCTTTCTTTCTTTCTTTCTTTCTTAATTTCTTTTTCATACATGAAGAAAGATTTTTTCACTATGAATTTATACTTCTCTTTCTGCCTTTCTCTCTTTCTTTCTTCTCCTTTTCTCTTTCTCTCCCTGTGCTATTCTCTCTTTCTCTCTGTCTGTCCTCTTCTCTCTCTTGCTCTCTCCCTGGGACAGACTAGAATAGAGAGGACTGAAATGAAACGAATATATTTTATTCCCTCTAATCTTTCGACTTGATTAGAAATCGATCGATTGACGTGTTTTGTTAGTATAAACATCAAACCTAATACGATGCTTTTCGCCTGTACGCAAAACTACACAACAGCTAAAGGCGAACATAATCTGGCAGGTACAAATACTGGGAACTCGGTGTATGTGTTTTGTATATTTTTTACGTCTTAACAACCCTTTGTGGGTTATTTAAAGCCGAAACATATTTTGGATTGTAGGCAGTCGCTTACAGTACCCGGTGTTACCAAGAGGTACCCCATCTAAGTACTGACTGGTTTCGACACTGCTTAACTTCAGTGATTGAACGAAAACCAGTGTTTTCAGTGTGATTTGACCGTAAGAAAACTTAGTATAAACAGAACTACAGTTGTAATGATCTGCTTAAACATCTTAGTGATCACAACTCCACTGCGAGGTACCTGCACAGGTAACTGCATGTATTATTAACTGTAATATCTATTTCCTGAGGAGGTTAGTGCTTCTTCTTCTTCTTCTTCTTCTTCTTCTTCTTCTTCTTCTTCTTCTTCTTCTTCTTCTTCTTTGTGCAATATCCATTCAGGACTTGGCGATCAAGGCCCTCCATAAACTTCTATCCCTCGTATTAAGGTTTGTCTCTTTACCAAGCCTCCCACTCCCCTGTTCCCTATTTATTCACACAAGCTCGTCAGTTTAGGCGTCCTGCTCCCTTCTATCCTTTTTTATTTTCGGTATGTCCTGTAAGTGTCAAATTCTCCTAGCCCTCCTTTCTCATTATGTGTCCTGAAAATTTCAGCTGTCTCTTCCTGAATCTGAGAATAAGTCTCTTTTTTCTTTTGTTTCAATTTTGCTTCAGTTTTCCTTCGTTAAAACTTCTTCGTTGCTTATAGGCGTCGTCCATAGGATTTTCAACATCCTTCCGTAGAACCACATTTCTGTTGCTTCCAGTTTACTTTTGAATTTAGCTTTGTTATCGAGAAGAGGGTCTAATTTTGCATTATTGTCGGTCTTGTTTAAAGTAACAGAAATGCTAAATTTATCCTTCTTCCGAATCACAGAACTTTTGTTACTTCTAGGATCAGTCAAGGCTTGCCTTAATTCTTGGATTAAAAGTTGGGTACATCAAATTTTGATGAGTTCAATATTAAGTAAGGTTCGAAGTCCAGTAACGTTTTTTGTAGAATTTCGGATTTTTTATATTATTGTTGGAGCAGCCTAAGTTATTGGAAACGTCTTGGTGATTAAGTTGGTGATTAAAGAGATTTATAAAGCTGCGTGAAGAATTAATCACTCATGATACACATATATTTTATATTTGAAACGTTTCGTACCAAATAAATTTAATACGTAGCTAACAAAATATTGTCTACCGCACTGACAACATAATGACTGAGATGATCTAAAGTATTCGAACAAAAATATGAACTTTAGATACTTTATGCTAAAATTTGATTTGAATGCACAACTAATTCGAAAATTAGTAAAATGAAATACTGAAATTAAGCAGGCAGAGCTTGTCGGTTGAATTTAACAAAACTGACTTTTTATTATTTATTTATTTATTTTACCTGCATTTGTTTTATAATCACATGGCAGTTCGTAACAAATGTGACCCCCCACCGTTTTTTTTTCTATTTCCATCTTCAGGTCTTTATATTTGTTTAGTTTTTCCAAAAACCTTCGCTGAGATGTTTTTGTCACTTGGTACGCTCATGTCAATAAGTGGGCAATTTTTTTCTAACTTTGATAATGATATCTCTGCGATTTGCTTGTATTGTTCGATCTGTGTTGATAGAAAAATCCCGGAGGTGGTAACATCTACTCCATCGACTACAGATTCAGGATGATGTTCATACCAGTTTGCGGTTGTTTTTCTTCCGTAGTGATGACAGATCTTCCAATGCAGATATTCACCTACCCTATGATAGTGTTTGTACTCACTGGGTGTGAGCATTGAGAATCCTGAGAAAAGCGGATCAATAGTATCAAAGTATTGGTCACAGAACCTACATTTGGGCTCTGTACTTATTATTATTATTATTATTATTATTATTATTATTATTATTATTATTATTATTATTATTATTATTTCCTTTGATTTCTGGTGTGTACTCATTTCTTTTCAGGTCCAGACCAGAGACCTATGGTTAGAAATGACATTTTCCACAGGGCAATTAAAAAAACAACAAAAAAAAACAAAAAACACACACATATTTTACATAGATAAAGCCCTTCGTAAGGTTTGACCTGTACTCGTGAGAACAATTTTTGTATTTCTTTAAGGTATGGTCTATCAGGAATCCCTTCAATGAGTCTATCGGATCCTTTTCCTATCAATCCGTGGGCTCCAACTATAACAGGGATTATTGATGTTCTCATGTGCCACATTTTTGAGATTTCGATTTCAAGATCCTGGTATTTTGATAGGTTTTTGAAGATCTTCAAAGATATATTGCAGTCTGCAGGGACTGCCAAATCAATAAGGAGGCAACTTTTTGTTTGCGGTCTCTAATAACGATGTCTGGGCGATTAGCTTTGATCGATCTGTCTGTGTATATTGAGTAGTCTCATAAAATTGTTACAGGTTGTTATTATTATTATTATTATTATTATTATTATTATTATTAAATAAATAAATAGGAAAACTAAAGGTCATAACTATAAATATCCTAAAGCACTGACCCTAAACAAAACATTACTTGTAATTTCCCAGGAGTTAAAGGGATAATACAGTTTGAATATCCCATTGAAGCATGAAACAGATAATAAAATGGTCTATACGCGATAAAGAGTACTTTTGACCTATAAATATATCACACTATAAACTATATATACCCCACACTTAACAAAATTACATTTCAAACTAGTCACAACACAATTCATTGCATCTAGACATATGGTTCCGTTGTTAATATTTCGTTCTCTCGCGTGGTACGACGTCATAGAACCGCAACATGAATTTACGACCTGAGTCTGCTATTCCGCGCCCGTTTTCGTCGCATCGAGTTCTCTCTGTCACTGTGTGTTTATCTAAAAATAGTGGTAGAATCCCGACTGACACTAATTCAGTTGGGTTACGATCCTAGCTAGAGGCAAACGGACGTCTAGCCACACTGATGAGCTGTGATACAGCGAAACAGTCTGTCTGCGGATGACAATATATATATATATATATACAAACACACACACACACACATATATATATTGCAAATCAATTTTATTATTTCTTAAATCTATGAGTATTAAATAAAATAAAATATATTTATTTAAAAATTATTTAAAAACAAAAGATGGTTATTTTATATAATGGTTTAAAAATTCATATGCAGTCAATTTTAAAAACAGAGGATGTCATCGTCAGCTTTTTCCAAAATTTAAGGGAACTAAAAAAAAGAAAGAAACAGAAGAAAAATAAACGTTTGTTTTTTTTATAAACGTTTATTTATTTCTTCTCTTTCTCTTCCTGTTGCATGAATCCGATCACGTTCCAATTCAATCTACAAATTCAAAAAGAAAAAAAAAGTTTTTCTTTTTGAATTTGCAGTCTGACGAATTAGATTATGATTACGATTCCAATGTAATAAATTATAACCATGGAATATTAGTGTTTGAGCCTTTTATATTACATTCTTGCTATGTTTTGTACATAGAGCTCTAACTGGATTTTATCCTCTTGGATATATATATATATATATATATATATATATATATATATATATATATAAAAGTGAACATTGAAGACAACACTCAGAAGCGACAGGCTGTTTTATGCTAGGCGCAATCGTCAGACCGTGAATGTTGGATTTGTCCTCGATTATTTATATATATATACAAGTCAGTGGTGCATTGTGGGTAATCTATTCTGACGGTTATTTTTGCGGGAGTGACATGTTTATTTATTCATTTGGGTTAATTTATTTGTTTTAATTTTGTATTATTTATTCTTTGAAAGTTTTTGAAGTTTTATTAACGTAGCAATAAAAAAATTGGGGGCCATTTGCTTAGATCGATTATTTAATAGTTAGTCTTGGTGTGGGAAGATAATTAAGGCTATTTATTCGGTCAGTGTTTAGATTGCTTACCGTAGTCTATTCCGTTATTTTGGCAGGGGACAGTTTTTAATTTATTTAAAATATGTTTTGTATGTGTGTGTGTGTATGTGTGTGTGTGTGTGTGTGTGTGTGTGTGTGTGTATGTGTGTGTGTGTGTATGTGTGCATGTGTGTGTATGTGTGTATGTGTGTTTGTGTGTGTGTGAGTGTGTGTGCTGGGGTTGTGGAAATTATAAACATTTTTCTTTATTTTAAAGGAATGGCTTAGCATATATATAAAGAAAAAACAATAAAAAAATTTTAAAAAATCATTTAGTAAATGCTTAATGGTTTCGCATTCTCCGTCACAATAATTAGTACAAAATTTCTTTTTGATTAATTGCGGCATTTATTTATCTTTTCATTGTAAAATTCAATGGTAATTATTTTTATATTGAATATTTACTATTGTTGAATAAAGATTTTTCTTCAAATCATAACAAACGTTGAGTCATCGATCTATTCCTATTTTTTCTTCTTTAGTTTTAACTTATTTTTCATAGGTTTCACCAGGTCAGAAATCTAAGTAAACGCATATATTTGGTGCAAAATATTCTTTTCTTTATAGTGATTCCCGACAAAATACACACACACACACACACACACACACACACACACACACACACACACACACACACACACACACACACACACACACACACCCATATATATATATATATATATATATACAGAGGCACGCACACACACGCACATACACACATATATATATATATAGACAGCATATTTTCATTCAAACATGTTTAATTGAATAATATAGACATATTGGATTAACAAAAGCTACGGCGCCTTCCTTGAGAAACTTCATCTTAACATCAAGAAGCTAATTAGACAACTTTCGGAACATTATAAAAAGAAATAGATACAACATGTCTATACTATTCGATGAAATATATATATATACGCACACATACACAAACAAACACACACATATATATATATATATATGTGTGTGTGTGTGTGTGTGTGTGTGTGTGTGATTACAGTTCTTATAACTGGATTAATTTTTATCGGGGCCGGATTCATAAATAGACATTGTACTTGAAAACTTATTCAAGGAAACCAGACTATATGGGATTCCTTCCTCTCTCTTTTTCCTTCTCTCATTCTTTCTCTCTTTTTCTCATATATATATATATATATATATATATATATATATATATATATATATATATATATATATAATCATCATCATTGCTTTCCCAACTGGATTAAGTTTCACTGCGCCACACGTATAAATAAATTGACATCACACTTGAAAATTTATTCATGAAAACGAGGCTATAGTTCAGTTAGTAAAGGTATCCGTCCATTAAATCCAAACGTATGTGTTAGTTAATCTGGAAATCTGAACAATCAGATGAAAAAGACACTTGAGGCAACAGAAATGTTGCTCTACAGAAGGATGCTGAGAATGGACTGAAATGGTGAGCAATGAGGAGCTTTAGATAAAATAAAAACTAAAAAGATGCTTCTAGTTAGAATCGGAAAAATCAGTTGAAATTACTAGGGGACATAATGAGAAAAGAGGGCTTAGAGAATCTGACACTCATAGAACATATTGAAGGCAGCGCATAACCAATCTAACATCAAGCTTGTGTAAATGATTGGCATAACAGAGAGTAGGAGAGAAAGCAAAAATTGAATTTTTATTAAGAGCGAAAAAGGACAGGAAATTGTGAATAGCCATGATCCGCTACGTCTTGAAGAGACATAGCACATAGAAGAATAGGAAATTAGTTTCTAATCTGGTACAAAGCGCCAGTAATAAAGATTGAACAGAATACACTAGTGAATTGTTTTACAAGACGAAATTGCAAAAGTTCCACTCGAAATACGATTGAAGGCAATATAGTAATGTATAAAGGTATTCTGCCATACCCTGAGGAAAATATTGATTCCAAGGAAATATTCAACGATTACAGGTCTGGCGTTTGTAATTCAAAATTGTTTGGAGAAATAATCACTTATCAATCGAAAGAATTTTTTTTCAGAAATATGTAAAAAAAACATTGACATAAATTTCAGAATGCATTTCAAAGACCCAAACATGCATATGTACATATACAAGCATACATACACATATACAAGCATACATACACATATAATAAAATAATAGCCGGCTACTCGATTCCGAGCACACTCATCTGTTAGGGCGGCTATTTAATATCAGTTGCAGCCGCCTGCTCGGGCATATGTGTCAACTAGCAGTTTATATTCTAACTATGATGAGCGGGCGTTAGTCACAGTTTCTGTGAGAGAAGGCATAATCTGACGTGATCAACAGTTTGAATAAGGCTAGTATCCTGAAACACTCAGCCACGTTGACTAGTGACTTCGTGCTAGCACAACTATCGTCAACTCCCAAACAGTCCCATTAACTCAGTTTCACCAACAAGGCTTGGGTTAACCTATGGTTGTGATTTCCAACGGTGTCGCACACAATAACATCAAGAAGTCACTTTCCTAAAAAAAAATCAACCATAGCGAGATTCGACCCCGTGTCTAATGGTCGGAAAGCGAAGGTTCTAACTACGCTCCCATATACATATGTGCGCATATATATATATATATATATATATATATATATATATATATATATATATATATATATATATATATATATATATATATATATATATATATATATATATACGTGTGCATGAGCATATATACACATATCCACACACGTGTGTATGAGCATACACGTACTTCTCCGGAAAAATGATCATTTGGTCAGATTTTGGTAAGAAGGTCGAGCTGAAAACTTTTCAGCATTAGCACGTCTCTCTCTCTCTCTCTCTCTCTCTCTCTCTATATATATATATATATATATATATATATATATAAAGAAATATAGTCTTAAAGTGTGCTATATTTATGGGATAAAGTGCTCAATATCAGAGATAGAGCGTGTGTAAATATAAAAGTGAACATAGAAGTCAACACTTACAGGCGACAGTCTGTTTCATGCTAGATGCAATCTAGCATGAAACAGACTGTCGCCTCTAAGTGTTGACTACTATGTTCACTTTTATATACATACATATATATATATATATATATATATATATATATATATATATATATAAAGTTGTAGCCTCTGTCTGTCTGTTATTGGTTTCCTCTTAGGGTTTTGGAAACAGACCCCCATATTCTGAAACTACATTACCCAGTGTACTTGGATAAGTATATTTCATTTTGATCAAAGGGCACAAACCCCACACTGATTTTTTTCCATGTGATTTAATTTAAATTTGAACAAGGGAATGGCCCCTATCCAAAATGTATAAGGAGAAATCCAGAATATGGAGGTTACATCAGCAAGATCAGTGAGTAATATTGAAATGCATAATTTTCTTCACACATTATAACAATGATTTAAAATCAATCATCATTTTCTTACAAAAAAATGTGTGACATACAAAAGGGTTTAATTCGGCTAGTGTATATATATATATATATATATATATAATTTTCATATATATATATATATATATATATATATATATATATATATATACACATATATATATATAGGAAAACTCAAAATAAGCTAATCCTGAACCAATAATAAGCATAAAATTATCAACTCCCATAATAACTATATCTTAAGTAAATTCCAATGAAACTAACAATAAACCTGGCATGGAAACCTCACACACGTAATTGTAGAAATAGTGAAAAAAATGCAGCGCTACAAAGGTGATTTATCAAACAACCATTTACCTCAAAGAAAATAAGTTAAATCACAATGTTATATTGGAATTTCCGCAGTTTAATGGAAACAAAGACTTTACACCGATAGACATTCCTTTACCAGCCCAACATTAAAATATTAGACAGCTCTGTCAAAAAAAAAAATTGGGGAATTGAGGGAGAAAGTCCTGAACCCTCAGATTGACTGGAAAATTATAGGTTTCGCTCATACTGTTAATAGTCTTCGGAAAAGGTGTGGCCTATGTTTAGAAGAGAAAATTAGAATAATAAAATTCACTAATCAAAGCAAACTATTAAATCGAATGAATGAATGAATTGGTTTGGAAATATCGTCACAGGAGTAGATTTAAACTTCTATAATATTTGTGATCATAATTTATTTCTTAATTATCAAACCATTCTAATTTAATAAATATTACTTTAGTCAATCCTAAAAATTATTTATTGTTAATCTTAATATATTTTATTTGTAAGCATATTTTGGTAATTTTGAGTGGTAATAAATTTTTTGTCATTACATAATTAATAATTTCGTATTATAAAACCCTCTTTTCGGCTTTCGTATCTATACACTTTTCGTATCACTTCATCTTTCTTATACGCACAACTTGGGGTGTTAAAATTATATCTGGGCTGAATTTGTGTAGCGAATTTCCATTTAGACCAGACAATATCCGGCCTCCCATTACCACCACCCGAGCAGTTTTTATGTTGTCTGCTGTGTTATGGGTTGGCTATGTATCAATTCCTTCAATTTTATGTAATTTATATGCTCTGTTATAATAAATAGATTGAATTAGGATCCACTTGGATTATATACTAACAGATTTATTACCTGTACTACATATATATATATATATATATATATATATATATATATATATATATATATATATGTATGTATATATATATATGTAGTACAGGTATATTGTTCCAAATGTATTTTTCCGAGTACTTTAGGCTACACCTTTAAACATTTTCAAGGTTTAAATATATTATTTTTTTCTCTCTTTGCTAACGCTCCTATTCTCTGTAACGCCATCCATCCACACAAGTTCGTCAGGTAAAGTCGCTTGCTGCCTCCACAGCCTCTCTCTCTTATCCTCATTATACTCTGTGAGGGTTAAGTTTTCTGGGCCTTCTTTCTCAAGGAATTTCATATCTTTTCCTGATTCTTAGTATAAGTGTTCTATCTGTTACCGTTTTATTTAAGACTTCCTTTTTGCTTAATCGGTTCGTCCATGGAATTCTCAGTATCCTTGCCTCAAGTCTCTCCTTCATCTATGAGGAGATTGTGCAGCATTCACTGCCATATAGGAGGACTGATATTACACAACAGATCACCACTTTTTTCTTTTTTTCTAATGAAATTTTCCTGTGTCTAAATACTTTGCTTAGCTTTTGGAAGGCAACTTTCGCTATCCCAATGTGTCTTCGGATTTCGGAGCCGCATTTTCCATCCTCTGTTTCAACACTTCTTGGTTACTTAAATTTCTGTACCTGCTTGATTTTGGTATCTCCAATTTCTAATTCGCATGTTGGGTTCTTTTTTTTTTTGCTGACACCCACACATTGTGCCTTCTTACAAATGATGTTCAGTCCTTTCTTTTTGCTTTCCTTTATTACCTTCTGTAAGAGTACCTGTAGTTTTCTTTCTGTCTCTGCTCTCAATACTGTGTTGATAGCATATCTAATGATGTTAAAATTGTGGCCGCTAATAATGGATCTGGCTGGGACGTCTAATTCTCTCAGAATCGATTCACTGTAAATGTTAAATAAGTCTAGTGAGAAGAAACCCCTTTCTAAAACATAGCAACTCTAAAATATTATTAAATGATAAATTGAAATATACTAACAATAGAGTAATTACTGTCAGGAAACAACAAACCCAACATCCACGCATAAACAACTCTATAATATTATGTAAGTTAAAAGGCTGCGTGTTTGTGAAAGTATTTTAGGTGGGTGCGTATATATATATATATATATTAGGTCATCCCATAAGTTCTGTCCAAATTTTAACTTTTTGTTAAAATGAACGAAATTTAAAGAGTATTTTATGTCTAATGGAGCTGAACATTATTTTTATGTTTAGATACATTTGAACTGATCAAATTTTATTTCAGAGAACAATAAAATTAAATTTTGTTTGATTAAAACCCTGCTAACATGTAAGTACCCAAGAATCATTTGAGGCACATAATGCTTTATGAGTTCAAGAAAGGAAACTCAGCAGCCGAAGCAGCTAGAAACATTCACTCAGTTTATGGAGAGGAATGTGTGAGTGAACGAACTTGCAGAAGATGGTTTGCAAAATTCAGAGGTGGTGATTTCACCCTTGAAGATGAAGATCGAACCGGACGTCCAGTTGAGTTTGATGAAAAGCTTCTTGAAGCAGCCCTTGAAGAAAATCCTGCTTTATCAGTTGAGGAATTGGCAGTGGTTCTCAGTTCAAACCATACAACTGTTCATCGTCATCTTCAACAATTTGGAAAAGTTCCTAAACTTGGAAAATTGGTGCCTCATGAATTGTCTGAAAACAACCTCAAATCCCGAGTTGACATCTGCTCTTCTCTCCATTCTCGCCAACTTGTTTCACCTTTTTTGGATAGACTTGTGACTGGCGACGAAAAATGGATCTTTTGTCGAAATGTTAAGCGTCGTAGACAGTGGCTTGGTAAAGGGGAAGGACCCCAGCCACAGCCGAGAAGGGAACTTCATGGGCAAAAGTTTCTTCTTTCAATCTGGTGGGTTTGCCAAGGAAAATCCACTTTGAATTCTTACCACCTAATGCAACAATTAATGCTCAAATGTACTGTCAGCAATTAGAGCGTTTGAACCAAGCTTTGAGGAAAAAAAGACCTCTAGTGAATCGAAAACAGGTGATGTTTCATCAGGACAATGCGCGACCACACACAGCAAGAATCACGTCACAAAAGATCGAAGAACTTGGTTGGGAGAAAATTCCTCAACCACCTTATTCTCCTGACCTTGCTCCTTCAGACTACCATTTGTTTCATAGCTTACAGAATTATTTGGAAGAAACAGCTTTTGTAACATAGGAAGAGGTTAAAACTGACATTTGTGAGTTCTTCGAATCAAAGGCAAAAGAATTTTACAGTAATGGAATTAGTAAGCTTGTTAATAGATGGAAGGAAGTCATAGATAATCATGGAAAATACATTGTTGATTGGATCTGTAATTAAATGTAACATTTGGTCACTTGTTTTCTTTATTCAAAATTCGGACAGAACTTATGGGATGACTTGATATATATATATATATACTGTAGTGAAAGAAAGTTCTCAATGTCTTTTGGGTATGTCCATTTACTTTTTGGTCCAGGAGTTAGGGTAAGTAAGGGTTAGGGTTATAATAATTATAATTATTATTGTTATAATGGTCGAGTTCAACTCAGTTTTGCGCAGAGTTGGAACAATAAAAAAAAAGCTTGTACTTACTTCATAGTTGGAGGGTCTCTTGGTTATAATGGTCGAGCTCAATCAGAGTTGGAACGACTAAGGAAATGGATAATTTCCCTCCTAGGTAGAGATTTTGGAAGGCAGAAACAACAAAAATTTGAACCGTTTATATTCTATAATGATCGGTACACCGAGAAAATTATGCCTAAACTTTATGGAAGTTAAAAGGTTGTGTGTAGGTGTCTATTGTATAGTGTGTGTACGTGTTCATATGTAAACAATTAAAGAAGACGCCTATAAAAACTTGCGTTTCTACTGCGGACCGTTTATTCTCTTTTTTACATATAAACTGTAATGAAACAAAGTTCTCGATGTCTCTCTTACGTTTCCGTTTTCCTTTTGGATCAGAAGTTAGGGTAAGTGTCAGTATTGTATGAATGAACGAGCTCATGTCAGTCTTGTGCTGATTTGGATCAACCAAAGAAGAACCATAGGTTGAGGTTTTGGAAGCCACGTGCAAAGCCATACGTTAAAAAGTGGAAAGAGAAAATCAGTCGTGCCGCAGCGGTACCATTTGTTTTTCACTTACTGCTTCATCTGGGAGCAAAGAGGAGAAAGAGTGTGAGGTAGGAGAACGTTTGCATTTTTATAGACTTAACCAGCGAAACCCAGTGGGGTAATCCTATTTCCAGTTCTTTTACTCTTAGCATCATGGGAAAATATATTTCTTTCTTTTTTTATTAGTCTTTATTATTATTTTATTTATCGATTTTATTTCATTTTCCCACAATATAAATATTTCTGATTGCTCGAAAATATAAAGTGAAAGTTCACATTTCTCTGAAAATTTCAAAAATAGTTGTTTTTGCTAAAAATCAAATAGTTAATCATGTGTCACGTAACTTATCGTATATCAGAAATAGATGGAGAGTTGGATTGATGAAAAATTAGGATTTTGATAAAACGCAAGAACTTAGCTGACAGAAGTCAGTGTAGGACATGATTGATTATCTATTTTCCTCATGGGAATACCTGACTCTAAATGTATTTTTGATAACTGTACTTTTGAATTTAGCTGATCAAAAACCCAGAGGGAGGGAAATAATTTTGACGGGCGATCGATTAAAAGCTTACATCTATTTGATCTCCGGAATATAAAAATATCTTCCGAAATCTCTTTTTAGAGGAAATTAAGCGCCGACCGAATCTTTTCAGATGATAAGTTCCTTACTTTTAACAAAATTTCAGATTATCCGAAGACAATATCTTTTTACCTTGGGATCTGAGATCTCTTTTTTCCTGGTGATGGGTTAATGAATTTCGATAATTAACTGAAAATATCGTCTGGAAAATAATGAACAACAAAAAATTATTTGGGTTTGGAATTTTCTGATTGGTGGATATTCAAATGACATAAGAGGCAAGATCCCACTTTATTAGCTAATGAGTTAATGAAATTATGAAATAGCAATGTGAAGGCTGGTCAGAAGAATGATCAACCAAATTTGGGGTGGCATAGGAAAGTCTTCAACCGCAGCAGCAACAACATTCAAGAAATGATAAGCAACAGAAGCAGCATCAGCAGTTGCAACCTAATCGGCAGGTTAAGCGTAAGGCTCTGAGTTTACTACAGGACAGTGGCCTAGTGAGTAAAAGCGTTGGTTTGTGAATTTGATGATATAGTTCGATGAGTTCAATCCCTGGGTCTGGCAATGTACACTTGCCCTGAGTGGAAATGGGCGAGCAATAACTGAACAGTACTAAATAGAGAGGCACGGTGGTGTAATAGATAGCAGCTCGGATTGAGGAATCGGAGAGTCGAGTTCGAATTCTAATTCTAATACCCTCGCAGGACAGACTAGGTTCTATGTCCTTGGCAAGGTAACTCTGAATGAAAAAAAACCTCCGTCAGGCTATCTCGTCCAAGAAACACGACTGCGGCTGCAGTACATTTGGTCCCCCTATGATGGGTTTCGGGATTCGCGATCGCTACTAAATAAAAATAAGAACTAGATGATATCCCTAGAACATGAGCAGTAGATTAAAAAAAGGGTTCTGTAGGTTATCCAGATCGATATATACTTGAGGAAGGCCGGAGAGCACACCAGCCGAAACGTTGTTATAACAACAAAGATGAAAACAATAGTTCGAATATAAATAGTATAAATAAGCATAAAATGTGATCCACTGAGATGTAAAAATCATTAAATAAGGACCAAACTCTAGCCACCCTTCAAGGGTTATCAAGAGAAAACCTTCGATTTTGGCCTTCAGGGAGTTGGAGTTGAAATCAGGACGATCTCACATCTTCATGACGCGTTGCTTGGCAAACCCCCTGAGAAAAAATTGCGGAGAACGTAGAAACTCTAACTTTTCAATTGACTGAAATTAAGAACTGGAAGTTAACGACTACTTTTGACTGAAGGCTCCACTCCATATTTCCCTGTCTACAACAAATACGCTTTTCTTTTGACGCTACAAGGTCTTCGTACTTATGAATAGGCCTTTAGAAGTAAACGGATCGTGGCGTAAGATGATAAAACATATCTATCGGGGGAATTATTAATTCATTGACGACTGAAAAATGCAGTTTTTTTAAATTTCAATCATTTCACCCCAAGCAAGGTAATAAAAACACTAGGACGCAAGAGGTTACAAAGAGAATATGTGAAAATGTACTATTAAGAAGATGGAACATTAAAAGAATAAAACTTAAGAATTGAGAAGATAGCGATTAGCATTGCATTTAAATTTTTGAAGATCAAAGTTGACTGGAAAGTAAGAATCCGAAAGAGAAAGCGAGAAATGTGATAGAAGAAACTGTTAGCAAAGAACTTATAGTTACAATTACCAATTTAACTGTAAACTGGTGAGACCTTGTCGCCAATCTATTACTGCGCTTAAATCCATAAAGTTTAGGTACGATAGAGGAAAGTTCATCAGAACATTTACCATGAAAGTATTTATAGTCACAATGAAGCTACCTTATGGCGGTGGTAAAGGGATTGAAGACGAGATGTAAGGTCAGGATCAATAAAATCGCAGATTCTTCTTTGGATTTTATCAAGAATCTCTGAATATATAGCAAGAGCACCAGTCGAGATAATACGTTTAATATGTTTTTTATGGCATTCAGAAATCAGTTGTAACCAGAGACCAAGTTCAATCCAACTGGTATTTCGTCTAATTCCGCCAAGAGACTTCTTCAAATCTAAAAAAAAAAAAGGCACAACGTGGTTATGAAACCAGGCCAATGAGAAGGGTGATTTACATTAAATAATTTTTATTATGTCGAATCGATATTAGTTTATTTCAACCTGACAAATGGCCACTAGAACGGGGTAAACTGTAAGACCTGAGCTCATCTCCACCTAGAACTGATTGCTCATTAACATGAGATAGTTCTTTCCAAAGCGCTCGGATTTGAGTAGTCATATTTATTTTCCTCTGCTCACATAGAACAAACGATTCTAAGCCTACTGGAGTGATTTCCAGATCGCCGCTACCACATCAATCCAGGGCTGTTGATCTGTTTTTCTGATCCCATGGAGAATATCCGAAAGTAAAATTCTTTGATTCTCGTACTTGTTTTGTCAATTTACTCTTTCGAACTGGGTTAGAGCAACTTGGCAGAGAGCGTCCTAATCCCACCACCAGGGTTGGAAAAAATTATACACAAGCAGGGTTAGGAAAGTTTTTCCTCCTCCATAAAGTGGGTTTACTCTTGCCAAATACCAACCTGGTGTTTATACCCTCATGATAAGGTTTTTATATCGGATATTTTCTTTCTAGACATACTGCTTTTACTACTGCCGAGGAGCTCCATCTAACCCATAAAAGATGCTCACTACCTTTGCAAATAATCTCCTGGATATAGTTTGTTATCTATGGCTATATGGCAGGGGTCTAATATTGTACAGAGTAAAAATTTCCTCAGATTGATTTGCGCTTAAGAACTGAACACAACGTTCTATTATTTGTCGTCGTCTTTTAACCAGGAATGCCAACCTCTCATTTTTTATTCGCATTGTTACATGTGAATAGAAATTTGTTTTGCCAGTCAACAGAAAACAAGAATGACAGTGGTTATCACAATGAGAAACCAGTGTCAATATCAAAAGCAGGACCCATTCACAGAAATCCTTGTATTGTGTCGAGTGGAATGCGATGTCTGTCGTCTATTACGAGCTATTGGAACACCGAAGGACCATTACTGCAAACCATTACTACCAGAAGATTGATCGGGTAAACAAAGATTTATATTGAAAGTGGTCTGCTTTGATAAATAAAATGGTGTTATTCTTCAGCATGACAAAACCTAGAAAACTCTAGACCCTTAGAAACAAAAACTAGAAATCTTAGAAACAAACCCTAGAAAAAATAAAATCGTCAAAATGGGAAACTCTTCACATTCTCCATACTCGTCATATTAGCACCAACAGATTTTTATGTGTTTCAATCACTAGAATATTTCATGATTTTTTTACAGTGAGGTTCACTCTGTACAAAGCCTAGGGCCCACTCGAATTAGAGTGTTACAGTAAAGGGCAGTTTATGTGGATAGGAGGGAGAGATAACGGTTAACCATATATTTGAAGAGGTTAAGATTGTACTGGTCGGGGAAACATCCCCTTGGGCGTCGGTTCCACAGAGTAGTGGTTTGCGGGAAGAAGCTGTTCCTAACCCTGTACTTACTTCTTACCAATGGAATAAGGAGGGAATGTTTGTGGTATGGCGGGTCCTGGTCGTGAGGGTTAGAACTGGCGAAACCAAGGAATGCAGTTCGTCCGAGCACTTTCCATGGAAATCAGAGATACAGCAGTGAAAGGCTTGCAACCTCTCGCCTGTGAGAGAGAGTTTGGAGGGTGGAAATCAATTTGTCACCTATAAGGATTTTGGGACACTTTTGGACTCTATCGAGACTGGAAAGGGGGATTGAGCAGCTCCCGCACAAACATAACATAAGTCCTCCATAAATAACAAAACATTCTGGAAAAAAAAAACTGAAGACAGCCTTTCAAACTTATTTTGAGGAAGAAACCAGATTTATTTAAACGTGAATTCGAAATATTGTTGCAGTTGTTGAAAACTAAATTGAATACATTTTTCATAAATAATATTTAAATAAATTTCACTTACAAGGTACATTCGAGAAGTTTCGCGAATTTTAGAGGTCTTTTTTGAGATAATTTTCACTTTACTAGGGTCCTTACTGTAGTTGTAATAAGCTAACCTGCCAAATTTTCCAAGTTAAAAGTTCAGGCCGATGCAGCACATTCTAAATATGACTTGCCACACAAGGCTTGTCCCATCTGCCTAGTTTACATAATGCATTCTAGAGGTGATGACAACTTGGAGGCTCACTATACAAGAAGGTTTTTGTGTTAAGCTCGAAAAAATTGCTACAGAAACCTATCAACTGATCAAGACCGCTCATGGATTAACGTTTTGAAAATGGGGAGGAGATGAAAGAAGCTATGATGAGGACTCTGGACATGTTCACTTTGGAGTGCTACGAGGGCACCTTCAAGAAATGTTACAAGAAGAGCATTGATGTCTGAGGGCCCTACATTTAAGGTGATTAGAGATACGCATTTTTGGGGAATAAATAAATGTCTCTCCTGAAAATTCTTAAAACAACTGATGCGTACCTTGTACGTTTGTTCTAATTACGTAATTACATAACGCGTAGGTGAGCAAAGAATCTCAGACAGAAATGTGATCCATATTATTTTTTGTTATTTTTATTTATTGTTATATCGTCACCCAAGCATCGTAGCGATTCATGTATCCAAGTGTTTTGAAATACCTTACAAGGCCCATATGAGATACGTGAAGTATGCAATGTCCCGTGTTGTGCGACATGGTTTACCTTTAATCAACGTTTCAATTTGGTCATCATCAACGACTGCTGGCCTGCTGGAATATTCTCAATCTTCCAGATCAAAATTTCCATTACGAATCTATCGAGCCACATACGAAAAGTACCCTCAGCTAGGGTACCATCTAGATAAACGGCACATATATTTCTTGCTGTTTGTACAACATTTTCTTGTAATAAAACAACATTAAATGACGGAAATGCATTTCATTTTCCTTTATTTTCACTTTTTCGGTCTTGATCGGTCATCTCGGCTTTGATCACTTTCCCACCATTGTAACATAATTTTCCTGTGCCTTTTCTATGAATACTTTCACTGTAATTGTTCTGATGTTCTCTCCTCTTTAGTACCGCGACTTTGTTTATTAAGTCACCTTTTCTCTTAAAGGAATCATTATGGTTTCTCTTTGGTCTATCTGAAACGTCAGCATCATTCCTCGTGTGCTTTGGGACCACTATTAATTTAAGCTTATAAATTGTTTATTTCTAGGTGTAATCACAAGAAACTGAAGCCATATGTTTGTGTGAGTGAGAGCGAGAATAGCTTTTGCATATTATTAAATATCATATAAGAATTTAATTATTAATTTGTGATTGGATTTTATTAGTTTGTATCGTTTTGCAAGCAATGCATTTTTCTGTTTTCATTGCGCATGTTTTCATTGCGCATTTTGCCATCTGTAATAATATTATGTCAGGCAGAGACAATGTAAGTGAATATTTGCAGCGAGAGGCAGGAAAATTGGACAAATGAATAGGACGCGATGCTAGAAAGTCGTAAATTCAATCAATCGATTACACCTTCGTTTATTTTTGCTTCCATAGTTTATGAAGTATCTCCACGAAAAGAGATTTACTGCAACTCAACGTATTGTCGTAAATAGGAAGTATCAGAGATCTCCATAATGGCTTCTTCCCAAACCGAGGTGGGGAATATCAGAAAGGGCTGAAAAGTTTTCGGCCTCACCTACTTCCAAGAATCTAACCAAATAATCAAACATCAGAATATTTTCATCATTTGTGAATTTTTCATCCTATATATATATATATATATATATATATATATATATATATATGAAGAAATATATTCTTAAAGTGTGTTATATTTATGGGAAAAAGTGCTCAATATCAGAGATAGAGTGTGTGTAAATATAAAAGTGAACATAGAAGTCAACACTATTTTGGCAGATATAATTTCTAAATTAAATAAAAACAAGCAAAATAATTTGACACAAATAAACAAATAAACGATTTCCGGTAAAATATCTGCCAAAATAGACTACCCACAATGCACCACTGACCCGTATATATAAATAGCCGTGAAAAATAACAGCACTCGTGGTCTGACGATTGCATCTAGCATGAAACAGACTGTCGCCTCTAAGTGTTGAGTTTTATGTTGTGTGTGTGTGTGTGTGTGTGTGTGTGTGTGTGTGCCAATTGCTGATATCCCTTGAAGAGTGAACGGAGTGATTGTTGGAAGACCTATCTAGGAAAATCTAGAATCAGAATGCTGGAGGTAACACCAATCAGTTAAGTGACAAATTTGATATTATTATATTAATTCTCTTTCTCTCTTCTCACTCTCTTTCACTCTCTCTGTCTCTCTATCTCTGTCTGTCTGTCTGTCTCTGTCTCTGTCTCTCTCTGTATATATATATATATATATATATATATATATATATATATATATATATATATATATATATATATATATATCACTTATATTTGACCAAATGATCCAATATCAACTTTTTCATTGCCCTACTTACAAACAATTCCAAAATGCTAGTAAAATCTAATAGTAAAACAAAGTTATGATCCTTGAAGCAATACTCAAACAACAAAAATAATCATCTATAAATAAAAACAATTATATTAACAGCATGCATCCTCAAATTTATATAAAAAACACGTCACATCTCGCTCATGTCACAACATTATTTGCTTACGTCACAGCATTCACGAGTTCTATGGAACTCATCATTTTCTCTACCTCATGATGACTTAAGAAAGTCGAAAGTTTGGACCATACCTCTTCGCCTCCATCTTTGCCTCGAACTCAACGTTAGATGCCAAAGATCATCTCCTCCACAGTTTCCCACATCTCACTGAGTACAATCTAAGTAATATTACATCACAGCACGAGAAGTCTCTAAACTTATCAAAGGTCTTGACCCTAAGAAAGCCACTGGTCGAAACAAAATTCGAGAGGTCGTCCTTAAGAACATCAACCCGGAATTATTCCCAATTCCAGCAAAGTTATTCAACCGCTGCTTGAACGAAAAATCCTTCTCAAGCCTGTGGAAAGTATCAAGCGTATGTCCAGTTTTCAAGAACGCGAGCGTGCGGTCTCCCCTCTCCAAGTACAGCCTCATCAGTCTCCTCAGTATCATCAGTAAGCTTTTTGAGGCCAGAATCAGTAAGAAGGTTGTCGAGCACCTCAGAAAGAACAACCTCTTTAGCGACGAGCTGTATGAGTTTCGGTCTGCCTGATCCACTGCCGATGTCATATCATCGCTCACAGAATCAGTGAGGCTGTTGATGGCAAACACACATTGAGGACCATAGTACTAGATATCTCAAAGGCCTTTGACAAAGTGTGACACAAAGGCTTACTACACAAGCTCTCCAGTTATGGAATCATTGGAAGAATCTTCTCGATCATAAAATCCTTTCTAACAGAAGGTAGTTATCAATGGCCAGGCCTCCAGAGTCCCAGAGGTCAACGCAGGCGTCTCCCAGAGGTCACTCCTCGAATCAAACCTCTTTTTGATCTTCGTAAATGATCTGCCTAAGAATATACTCAGATCATTTGAAAACATCTATGTCGATGATACGAGAATATACGGGCGCACCTATGGTCAGAGGCTGGTAACTGTTCTCTTCCGATCTTGCACAAACTACCCAATGGGGGTAAAAACTGGCTGGTTACATTCAATGCCTCGAAGACAAAGCTAGTTACATTCCATCATCGCCGATCTGAATCCGAACTACCACCATTCAGGATGAACGGAGGTCCTCTCGGAGAAGCACCGTGCCTTGAAAGAATGCTGTGCCTCAAACTCACATCCGACCTCAAGTGGAACTCGTACATACGATCCATTGCTAAGGATGCAAGTAAAATGGTTAGCTCTCTGTACAGCTCCAGTAAGTACCTGACTCCTCTTGTTATCCTCTACATTCACAAGAGCCAGATCAGACCAAAAAATGGAGTACTGTTGTCATATTTGGACAGGAACTTCCCAGACCTCACTCTCTAGCGTTGATAGAGTTCAAAGTGTCCTTGTGAGTGACGGATTACTCTCCACTCTTCAACATCTCTTCCACAGGCAGGATGTGGCAAACCTCTCGTTGCTCTACCGCTTCCACGGAAAGTGCTCGGACAAACTACATTCCCTAGTCCCGCCGAGGCAAACCTTCACATCAAGAATACACCATGCCACTTACATAGTAGAAAATTACCCACATTACCTGTCATATTTCATCGGTGAGAAATAAGTCCACTCAAGCAGCTGCTTCCGGCGAACCATTGTCCTATGGAACCGACTCCCAACAACATGTTTCCTCGATCACTACAATCTTATCTGGTTCAAGGCGAGGGTTAACCGTTATCTTCCACTCCTATATACACAAATGGCCTCCAAACGTAACATTCTAACTCGAGTGGTCCCCGGGCCTTGTAAAGGGTGAACCACGCTGTAAAAAATATTTATTGTACTTTTCTACCGAAATAAACTTTAGACAATTTCTGACAGAATTTTCCCTTTGGCTGAAAAGGATTATTCGCAGTTTGGAAAAGTCGTTCAGTAAAATTAATCAACGCAAAACGTCTCTTGTTTTTAATATACATACGGGTGCGATGGATAAATTGTCGTCTAAATTACGCAAAATTCAAAATAACACTTACATATGATTTTAACAGATATATTACACAGAAATATCTTGAAATACTAAAGAGTAAATTTATTTAATAAAATTATCATAGGCTTGAACCACGGCCTCCAGAAGACTTCAGAATCTCCTGCATCTCTTCTGAACGGTTCCCCTTGTTTAAACTGGTGAATGCTGCTATAATCCTTTTGCTTTCAGTTCATATTTGGTGTTACAAGGAGTTTTGTTGGTCTCTCGCTCAACTGCGTTACACACATAATAATCAAAGGGGTTGCAATCTGGACAGTTAGGTGGCCAGATATAAGGTGTGATGTGATCGTAGTAATTGTCTGACCGGCATGATTTTGGTTCTCCTGCTTGTGTGGCATGGTGGAGAGTCCTGTTACCAGACATAGGGTCTTCCAGCAGCCACCCTATTAACTCAGGGCAGCGCTACCTCCTCAAGGCACTTGATGTTGGCCTCTGTGTTGAGTGAGGCCCTGAGAATGGAGGCATGACATTGCCATAACTAGTAATCACTCCAAACACCTTCGTAATCACAATTAGACTCATCAAACTCTTCCCTAATCCTCAGATTGTCACCAAAACTCCCTGAAATGTTCATATTGGAGCTTCCGGCGCGAATGCCAAGTAGTACAGCATGCCGTTTCCAAATTTCTGGCCGAGTGAATTACGTCATGGTGCTCTTCTTCTCACAGACGGTGACCATCCCAACTAACCCTACTATACTGTGCATTCGACAAAATCAAAAACGAAAAACGGGCTTTCACGAAATTAAAAATATAAAACTGCGACAATTTACCCATCGCACCCTGTATGCATTCCTTGGTCCCACCAGTTCAAACCTTCACAGAGAGGACAAACCAGGCTATATACACTGTCGACTCATCCTCATTGATTTCATATACCATTGACAGGAATTAAGTTACACTCAGAACTGTTGCAATATGGAACGAACTCCCAAGATGATGCTTCCATCATCACTACAATTTTACCTTCTTCAAGTCGAGTGCCAAGCGTTATCTATCCTATATATCGCCAATACAATCGTTGTTCCCTCCCTATACGCCATTACAACATCCCCTTTAATAACGCGCAGCCTTAAGAGGCGCTTAGGCTTTGCTTTGTATTGCGTGACAGTTAATGAGTATATATATTCTTTAATAGTTAATTCAAACTTTGCTCTGCCAGGCTGCTATCCAGGGAATAAAAGGATGCAGGTTCAATTCCTGTAGAAGACAGAGTTTGTTTTTAGTAAGATTTCTCAATTTACGCCAATTGTTATTAATTTCACCGTTTAATAAAATAAAATAAAAACAGATTTCACCTCAAACAAGTGTACCCACTAAAAATAACGTTTCAAAAATTAAGTTTCGGATATGAAACTGAAACTAACAGATATAGATTCATAGAAGTCCCGACGAGAGATGTACATTCTTTAAATAGGTAATTCAAATCTTGCGATGCTCTACGTAAACAAAATGGTAGCAGCACGCTTTGGCCAGAAATGCAGTTTCCCTGGGGGGAAAAAAGGGATACAAGTTTGATTCCTGTCAAAGGTACTATTTTTTGTTAATGGGACTTGTCAATTTAGGCCGGTTGTTATAAATTTCAATGTGTAATGAAATAAAAAAAATACCAACTCAAACATGTGTAACCCCTAGAACAATAACCTGTATAGTAATATATATATATATATATATATATATATATATATATATATATATAATATTTCTTTATGAATGAAGTTTTCAAACTTGACATTTTACTTATGTATGGGTGTGCGTGTGTATATTTTATAAGAGATGGTATGGCCTACATCATCAATAAATATACAATCATGCGTAAATATATACATCCATAAAGGACAAATGATCACGACAACCTACACGTACATACATCCACGCAGACGGGCGCACGCGCGCGAACGACAATCCGCAGAGACGAGCGCATGGCTGCACGCGTGCAAACGCACACACGAACATGAAAAAAAAGGAAAAAAAATTGCACCAATGTTAAGTTCATAAAAAGGAAAAATCGAGAAATATAAGTAGTCAATTGCTGATACGCTCTGAAGAGTGGACGGACGGGTGGGTCCGGCTATGAAACTCTGGAGTCGGGATGCTGGAGATAACATCGGTCAGTTAAGTGAGAAACTTTTACTTATATTAATTCTCTCTCTCTCTCTCTCTCTCTCTCTCTCTCTCTCTATATATATATATATATATATATATATATATATATATAAACTGTCCCTTAGCCTAATGATGAAAATAGTATTTATTTTTCCGTATCATGTCCCTCCTGGTCAATGCACTTAATTCATTAGTAAATATTAATATCATCAATAAAAAATATACAGTGAAAATTCTACATAAAATTTCAGCTGATATAACTACGTACGATTTATTGACCCACTCTTGTATATATAACAAATCTGCTACATTCGTGACTATGATGATAATGATAATGAAAATATTAAATGGATCTACCGTGTGTGTGTGTGTGTGTGACGTGTTAACAGGAGATTTTGCATTCCGACTTGCGCGTTTCTAGTTCCCAAAACGAGTTAGCCTACCACGGCGAAAGAGTCCAGTTTGCCCTACTATTTTATCCATAGTTGGAGGGAGAAAATATTGAATTCAAATTTGCAACAGCTGCGATAAAAATTTGAATTCGGCATACTGGACCAACATCAACACAGCCCCTGCCAAACCAGGACGGGCCTCAATCCTGCAACAGACGGAGAAAATAGTAACTCCTCCTCCGAACTCCTATTAACACATATCAGGCTGATTCGTACATAAGTATCTTGACATAAAAAATAATAATTTCGATTTACTTTATTAAAAAGATAAATTAAATTACAATTTACTTTATTAAAAATAATTAAAAGCAAAAAACTGCTTCATTTTGTCTTGCATTTTTCAATTTACTTCAGTAAAAAAATAATTAAAAACAAGTATTTTTTTAATTATTTTTTTACATGTCAATTTATTTTACTAAAAAATAAATTTCTTTACGATTTACTTTATTAAAAATAATTAAAAACAAAAAAACTAGTTCATATTTTTTACATAATGCCTTTTCAAGTATCTTATTTGAAGAAAAATATTCACTAATTAAGGTTTTAATCTTTAATAAATTACTTTATTTAGTCATAAAAAAAAAGTTATGTTTTTCTGGTGCTGAGTTGTCTCGGTCCTGAGTTGTCTCAGTTCTGAGTTGTCCTGCCGCTCAGTACATATATATATATATATATATGTGTGTGTGTGTGTGTGTGTGTGTGTGTTTGTGTGTGTGTGTGCGTGCGTGTGTGTGCGTGTGTGAGAGAGAGAGAGAGAAAGAAAGAAAGACAGTGTGTGTGTGTGTGTGTGTGTGTGTGTGTGTGTGTGTGTGTGTGTGTGTGTGTGCAAGTCTATTACAGTGAGATTGTTAGGAAACTCATTTCACAAATAATTTCGTCAGTGTAATGAGTTTGATACTATGTGGTCTGCTCTTAAATTTAAACAAAGGAAACAAATGGAAACCAAAAGTACAATTATGCATAAAATCAAAAAGAAAACAGTCGAAATTTCTGGGGCAAAAAAAGAGAAAAAACGGCCAAGAGAATTTGACACTCACAGGAAATATTGAAGACAAGACTGACAGAGGAATGTAGCTAGTAACCTACCTAACGAACATGTGTAAACGGATGGCAAAACAGGTAGGGGCTGTATAGTAAAAATACAAACATTGCTAAGAACTACGATGGAAAGGAAGTTGTGGAGAGCCATGATCGCCTATATCCTGAAAGAACATGGCACATAAAAACAAAAAAGAACCTTGAAAATAAGCCTGTGTATGTATGTCCGTATGTTTATATACCAAACGGCGTATATCTGTGTATATAATAAAATAATGTATGTCAGTATGCGTATCTAGTCTGAACTGCGTATTTCTTCCATATGATATAGCTAGAAGGTAGTCTACGAGTGTTAGATTGTTCATTTGACCAATGTTGCAAACACCAAGAAACATCGATGCGTCATGTTCAACATGTAGAGCAATTCTCTGAATTTACCATTCAGTCTGTCAAAGGCCCACAGCTCGAACCATCTCGAACGACTCTAATTGAACGAAAGAATTTCATGCTCCCTACTTTAGTATAACACCTCCCGGAACTTGACTCATTCACTACAGTGAACCTCATTGCAGTATGTGTTGTCACTGTCTAAAACTGACATACATACATACAGTGCATCGATATAAGTATTACTACATCACAGTATAGACGGAGACTTTTTTTTAAAATTAAATTTTATCAGAATATCTACCCCTCGGTTAGCAAGTTCATATACTACTCAAGTCAATATCGTAATGACTGGTTTTCATTAGTTCGTTGTATCGTTTTGCAAGCAATGCATTTTCTGTTGTCACTACGCATTTGCCATCTGTAATAATATTACGTCAGGCAGAGGCAATGCAATTGTATATTTGCAGTGAGAGGGCAGGAATTAAAATTGTCCCAAATGAAGAGTCGTAAATTCAATCAATCGATTATACCTTCGTTTAATTTTGCTTTCATGGTTTATGAGGTATCTCCACGAAAAGAGATTTACTGCAACTCAACGTATTGTCGTAAATAGAAAGAATCAAAGATCGACATAATGGCTTCTTCCCAAACCGGGGGAGAGTGAAATAAGAGGAACAGTTGAAAAGTTCTCGGCCTCATTCACTTCCAAGAATCTGACCAAATAATCAGACATCAATTTTCACAAGATTTTCATCGTCCACCTGTATATATATATATATATATATATATATATATATATATATATATATATATATATATATATATATCAGTGGCCGCTTTAGGGCATCAATGTTTTCGGGGTTATTAAAATCTTTAACAAAATATACTATTGGCATAACTTAAATGCTAAAATGATTATTTTACTCCAACTAAAATATATTATTTTTATAAATCTCTGTTTATGAAGTTTAAAAAAATCACATTTTTGTATTTTAATATAAATTGTAATAATTCTATGAAAATAAAAGTTTATTTTTAAAACATTTTCAGACATGTAAGAAAAAAGAGTGAGGTCTTTGATAAGTTTGTCTGTTTATTGCCCCCTTTCCGATTTTTATTGTTTTATAGCCTGGTTATCAAGTCACAGCTGGTAGAGATAGGAATAATTGACTGATATATTTCCTCAACATTATCCCAGTCACACTCCCCACCCTCAACTCTCCATTCAATGAGTTAAGGCTGCCACTTTCTTTGATTTTCGCCTGCTTTAAGTCGAGCTAAATTTAATTTGCCCTTTTTCAATTGATACATTACGCAGAAAACCTTATACTATCTGGAATAAATTATTTAGAATGAGTTCTTTGAAAAACAGGGCATACCAGTCATTAGAGATGTTTAAAATATTATTTATAAAATTAATGCAAGAAATACATTACATATTAAGTAAGTCTCCAGCCTGACAAGACTCAGATCTATGCAACCCTACTAGTCACATTAATATTATTTAATTTTTTTAACTTATGTTCTTTCTTTGGTTTTCTTTCTTTCTTCTTTATTATGAACAGTATTCGGTTAATATTTTGAGGCACGGAATTAAAACAATTTTAGATCCAGCTAAAGTCAAGAATAAAAACGATGCACGATGAAAGATTTTTGTTGCTTGGAAATAGATATAATTGAAATTTGACTCACTCAGGCTAATCCCGACCCCCGAATTCGCCATTCATATATATATATATATATATATATATATATATATATATATATATATATATATATATTAGAGAGAAACCTCAAACGTTTTTGGCTGTAATGTGGATTTTAAAAAAATATTAGCACAGTGTGTATGTATAAAGAGGGAATATACAATCTTAATTGTTTTATAACCCTTCACGCAGAACTTTTCACTGCCAATTCAGGAAGACATTTGGGTCACTAACACACAAAAAAGAGAATGTCTCATATCGAGAATATTTAACATCAAAAAATATAAGAAAAAAATTAATTATTTTTAATAATATGTGGAAATCTACACGCTTTTCCTGATGACGGTTGCGAGACCGGAAACACGTGTAGAAAAATTATGGAAAATAAAGCAAAATTAAAAAAAAAAACCCACATTACAACCAAAACCGTTTGCGGTTTCTGTCTTCTTTTTAATATACACACTTTTCTCCTTGGAACTACTATAAACTCTTCCCTTTATATATATATATATATATATATATATATATATATATATATATATATATATATAGGGTGCAATGGGTAAATTTGTTATATTTTTAATTTTGCTCATGTGCGCTGTTTGTTTTTGATTTTGTCGACTGTACAGTATAGTAAGGTCAGTTGGGCACCGTTTGTTAGAAAACGAGCACCATGATGCAATTCACTCTGTCAGAAATTTGGAAACAGCATGCCGTATTGATTGACATTCGCGCCGAAAGCTCCAATACGAAGATTTCATAGTGTTTTGGTGTCAATCAGAGGAGAGTGCAAACAATTCGAGTGAGTCTAATGGTGACTACGAAGGTACGGCAGCTCAGAAAACTCACTCCGTTTTGATAAGAAACTCCCGAATTTCTTGTTGCGGGCCTCACTCTTAACATAAAAGGCTACATCAAGTGCTTTGAGGAGGTAGTACTGCCCTGGGTTAAGAGGGTGGCTGCTGGAAGACCCTATGTCTAGCAACAAGACTATACACCATCTCACACAAGCAGGGGAATCCACTCATGGCTAACAGACAATTTCTACACCCTTTACATCTGGTCACCTAACTCTCCAGACTGCAATCCCCTTGATTATTAATTGCGGGGCGCAATTGAGCGAGAAACGATCAAAACTCCTTGTAACACCAAAGATGAACCGAAAGCAAGGATTATGGCAGCATTCACCAACTCAAGCAAGAAGACCGTCCAGAAGAGTTGCAGGAGATTCTGAAGTCGTCTAGAGGCCGTGATGAAGCCAATGCGTATTTTATTGAATAAATATACTCTTTGGTATTTCAGGATATTTCCGTCGCCAAATGATGAAAATAGTAGTTATTTTTAAAAAAGGGTTTATTTTTCAACATAATCTTCTTCCTTGACAACTCAATTTAGTGGTGATTACTAATCAAACAGTACTTCTATGTGAGCGTTACTATAGCGCAAGATGGCTGGAGACTTCCGGTTAGTATGCTTATAATCCATCCAACTTAAAATTAATACTGTACTTCAGGTTGCTTAAATTTATTTTCCATTACTATTTATCAATGTTTTGTTTGTTTATGTGTCCGTCCCCACCCATTCGAAAGACTGAAAATTAATTGTATATATATATATATATATATATATATATATATATATATATTGTTGTTGATGTTGTTTGGGTGATGCAATGAACACAGTAATATCATTTACCCTACCAGGATGTCTTATAATCTTGCCCAACTGATCAGTATTTGGTTAATGGGAACTATTTTACTTATTCACCTTTCAAAATCAATAAAATATATTTGGTTATTCATTTCTAATCTAGTCTTTGGTGGCCTTTATAAATAAACGAGTGTGCTTTTTGTTTGTTTAGTTATAAAATGGAACCATTTTCCCCCCTGAATATGGTAATCACTTAAGCATATGGATCACAGCTTGGTTGATAATGTCAGTTAGAAGCTAAGTCAGTTAAGTGCCATACATGATACACACTTGGGCAATCATGTCTCTTTCGATTGATGACTGACGAAGCAGAAGATTTTCCCGTAGTAAGTTGCCATTTCTTTTTGCGCTTGCCAACTAGTCTGTCTTGCTATTTAACCCATAGCTAGACAGAGAACAGATAAATTCATACTTTTCCCAAGAGTAATTTCGCATAAGTGTCTGTTAAACACCTGACTTGAATTCGAACCCGACTCTCTGATTTCTCATTCCGAGCCTACACCACAACGTACATATATAAACGTAACTAAGCAATCATGAAATATATTAATAATAGTATTTTTTTTTTAAATCTAACAGATCTTTTTTTATTTCGTTTCAAAATTTCGTTCACAAAAATAATAAATTCCCCGATTTGTTTAGTTTAGTAACAGATTTATCTTTATTGAGTTAATTCAAAGAAAATGTAAATAATTTATCAATAAAAATAAATAAAAAACTTTCTGTGCATAACAAAATACAAATGGAATAACTGAATTTTTTTACGCTTTATTTAATACAAAAAAATATTGTATATCATATAATTAAGATCTCGAACTTTTCGGCCCTATCCTTTTATCCCTTCATCAGGACTCAAAACAATCACCATTTGATAAACATATCATATACGCTATAAGCCAAATATCAAGGTCCACCCTCAGGATTTCGAAGAATCTAAATAAAATTCTAATAAAAATTGAAGTTTGCCTGCCATTTACAAAACGAATAGCTCATTTCGGGCTAGAGCGATTTTGTTCCTGAAGGGTTTGTTCATATTTTCAATAATAATAATAATAATAATAATAATAATAATAATAATAATAGAGAAATTAACGCATTACTGCATAAACTTACTTTAAAATGTGATCTCTTTTTTCCTAATCTACCTAGCTGGCTAATATTAATCTTAGAGACGGCGGATTTTAGATTTTAGGTAACCCTCTCTCTCCGAATAATTGGGTACCATTCACTAATGAGTTAAATAGTTTCAGCATCCTAGTTTAGTGTGTGTTAATTAAATCAAATAAAAATAATAACGAAATTATTTTTACCTTGTTGTGCTAATGATAATCTTAGGGTTGTCTGGTTTTAGATTTTAGGCAAGCCCCTCTCTCTAAAAATTGGGCGCCAAGCACTAAATGGTTAAATATTTTCAGCGTCCTAGGTAAATAGGAGTTAATTACATAAAAGAAGACATGAAACTTACGAATTACCAAATCCAGAGGTAGGTCCCCAAACATTTGGCTTATAGTGGGCAGGGGGGGAAGGAAATGCAACAAATGTCGGTTACAATTCTACATCAAGAAAACGATAAAGGACGCTTAACTTTTTGCGCCCGATTTATCTAGATGCATAACCTGACCAATCTCATTCAATTTTCTACCGCTTTTGTTTTTAAATATAACGCATAATAATAACAGCAGTTTCGTTGTTAGGAAATTAGATCTGTTGTATGATCCTGGACACAAATTTACCGTAGATGATTCATAAATTAGTGCACTTTCAATACATTTTCGAATTAATAAATTTATATATATATATATATATATATTTTTGTCATCCACACATATCATAAATGCGAATGTCAGTTTGTCATTGTGTCGCTCTTTTTCAACTTTACCCTTAGAGGCAACACTACTAAAGTTTTGGATTCCCAAGTTTTCATTACTGCGATTGTTTTTGGTAATTTTTAGGTGATTTTTTTAGACGAATCTTTTGGTACGATAACAATTTTTATAATTTGGAAATAAATTTGGGAATAATAGAAATTAATTGCTAAATCCAGCGAAAGTCACCCATAAAATAAAATAATTGTTTTTACAGAAAGTAAGGACCTACGTACATCAAACTGTGTTTAAAGTAATTGCCGGCAGAAGAACTGCTGTTCAACTTTTGAAAGGTAAACTTAAATATTACTGCAATACTTAAAATGCAGTGATCAGTTTTGAGTTCTTTTGTAGTTTATTGTTGCCTATCGCATCTACTTCTCCCTGCCTATTGTGATAAAGACCCAATCAAGAGCCCTTCGCAGGAGCTAGCTTAAATGCCTCCCGATAGAGCAGCTTTTAAGCTAATATATATATATATATATATATATATATATATATATATATATATATATATATATATAGTTTACGAAAAACTAGGTAATCCGTATGGGAAGACCCAATGAGGATAGAATCCAGAGAGCTCAATGTAAATCAGAGCTAATAATTTAAATAAAAACCTTAATATTTAACGTTAAAGCAATCTGTTTTTATTTAAATTATATATATATATATATATATATATATATATATATATATATATATATATATATATTGCATTAACAATTTTTGGGAGATGTTAATGATTTTTAGTTCTACAGATACAAGTCCTGCTATTTCACTGATAGCTGGGCGTCAAGAGATGTATTTATACCTTTCTCAAGAGTATTTGTGCGTAAATTAATGAAACGAAATCGACTGTGATTCGAACTTTGCTCTCTGAGTAAAGATAGATAAGAATGTAACAGAATGGTAATTTATAAGACAATTAACGTGTTTAACAATCTTAACGTGTTTCAACGATAATCCGGCGTCATTAGAAAGAGAATTTTATTTTACAAGAACAAAATGCATTAATGAGAAGAAACATTCTTCAATTTAAGCGCTTTTTATGTGTAAATTTTATCACGTCGGTTAGTATTTCTTTAACGATAACACAGACAAATGCACATATTTGTATTTAATGAAAATATGTTTGAGAGGACAGAGTAAACAACCGAAAAACAAATTCATAATTTTTGGTTTCGAATATTTTAAATGCATTTTATTGGATGAATGAAACATATTTAAAATTCTTTCCGCATCACCCCCATCAGTTTCGTAGCTGATCTCCAATCTTAATGGACTTAATCACGTTAAAACACCTGTTCTCGAACGATCACCGAAGTTAAGCCTGGTCTGTATCTAGATGGCTAAATGTATGTTAGCAAGGAACTGTTTTTAGGTGGCGATGTTAGAAAAAAGATATACCACTTTTTACTAATAGTTAATACATATTGTATATGGAATTTCTATACACATTTTTAAACGTCTGGGAGAGCGATATAGTAATTCCTTGTTGAGAAATAAAAAGATAAATTTGTTCCCAAAAAGAAAATAAAAAAAACGTAAAACTTCTTTTGAGTCGTTGGTTAGTTTATGCCAATTCTTGTTAGGATATTTATTGTCGAATTTTGTGTGTAACATCAGGTGAGAGTCGAATTCGCTACATGCAGGGATCGAATTTACTAAAGGTCAACCAGATTAGCCTCGTTTTGTGGATCGTCATTTGTTTACGTTCGTTGTAACGTTTTACGAAAAATATATTCACCGAGAAGCACACACAAACCCACAGGTCTGTCTTGATAAGGGCATAACAGCTAAAATGTAATAATTAAAGTAGCTAGCGTGCAAAGATGTCAGGTATCTACAAAATCCACACAAAAACAATAAACATGAACAGCAGGCTCTGAAAAAAAGCTACAGAGAATAAAATCTA
>OZ038480.1:672787-702787 GCA_964036315.1 Acanthosepion esculentum | reverse complement strand
TACCCCTGTCAGTTGAAATATGTGACGTCTAAACTTTTGAGACAACTTTACTTTCTCTATCGCGAACCTGTTTTCTCTTGTTTAATGTTCTGGCATCTGCGTTGAAAATTTCTTGTTTATTTATCACGGTTATTGAAGAAAGAAAAGAAAGAAAGAAAAACAGATATAAAGATTTATATTCATATATATACATATATATAATATTTAAAAACAAAACAACTTAGAACAATTGGATCATAAATACTGCATATTCTACTACTTTCGTAGTAGCATAACACTGACAGTTTTTCTCGCCAGTCATCGGATATTTTCCCTTATTTACATCTAGTTTTTACGTATAAGTTAAGGTAAGTAATTGACTTTTTGTCACGTTTTTGGGAAAGCATCAACACGTTTATTTAATAACACAGTCGGTTACTGACTTTTTATGTAAAAGAACCACGTTTTCAGTTTTTACTCTTTTGGAAAGTAAAAAAAAAAACAAACGGATTGCTTGTTTAACGTTTAGTTTTTCCATGCAATAATTTTTTTTCAATCTTTTCAAGTTAATTAATTTATTAGTCTATTCTTCCTTCAGTGACTACTAAGTGTTTAAGATTCCTTTTTTCTCTCTCCTACATGCGCGCTCTCTCTTTCTCTCTCTGTGCACAGTACAACACAGAAAATATCCCATCTACTGTCAATTGTTGTTAGTGTATGTCTTAAAGTTAAAGACAATTAAAATCTTTTCATTTTCTCTTGCTTAATTTTGGCTATAACGATTCTACCTCTCTGATATTTCCTATCTACACAACCTAAGGAAGCACATGTTACGACTCTTTATTAATTCATGCCTGGGACCATATTGCTTTCTCTGTGTATCATTTTAAATTAAAGTTAGAATTTTATTTAAATTAATTCTTTATCAACTGTTTAAAAAATCTGCTTACATATGTTAAACTACTGTTTGTGGTCTGATCACTAACTTTCACACCCGAGAAGGACGCATCATAATTTCTGTTCGTGTCAGTCGTAAAGCGCCTTTATTTAATAAATCGAAATAAATCTTGAAGTCCCTTTTTAAAATGTGCATTTTTTTTACTGTATAGATCGTCGCTTAGTTTTAGTTTCGTGACAATATTTCATTTGAGACGAAAAGGTCTTTGCTTTTTTATTTTATTTATTTTACTTTTTATTTATTTATTTTCAACGGTGACATTGACATGTCTCTTGTACTGAAAACTTTAAACTGGTTTCAAGGCGGCGGGAAGTATTCTGTCACGTGACTTTGTCATAAAATGTGTTGTTGATAAGTAGAAAATATAACCTTTTTCCTCTGCTCCGAGACATTTTCAAATGTTTATCCGCTTTAATTAAAGTTCATTTTTGTGTATGGAGAATTTTAGATTCTATTAATTTAAATTTGAAAAGTTTAACCGTGGAAACTGAAAGACTTTTTTTCTTACACCATGGCATAAAAGCACTAAGTTTTCTAAAAAAAATAAATACAACGAAAAAACTGACTTCTATCAATTGGTTTAGCTAGAAGAGTTCTTCCATGGACGTTGGTTGCAAAGAAAATAAATTCGACAATTCCTTCCACTTTGTACTGTGTAGTGACGTTTTTACAAACCCAGTAAGCATGACTTCTATTTTAGTTTATAGTACCAGTTACACAAACACACACACAAGGTCCGTGGATAGAATTTCAACATTAATTCAATTCTAGCTTGTTAATAATGGCTTTATTTACCACATTGTTCTTGCTAATTTTAGAGGCAGGTGCCCTTTTTCGGTTACCACTGGCGGCACTAGTTTTAAGAGTTCCTAACGAAATAAATAAAACAACTGACTGAAATAATTATTTTCTCTGTATCAGTTTTAAAAAAATACAGCAATTAATACCTGGTTGTCGTAGTAAGTAAACACTGAAAACAGCCTTTGGTGTTTTTTCGTGGTTCAAAGCACGGGCGGTCGTTTTTTTTTTTTTTTTTTTTTTTTCTCTCTCTTTCTCTCTCTCTCTCTCTCCCCAACAAGAGGCGCCAACTAGGATATGTCTAGACGTTAACATCAACTGCTGCAGCTGCAAGATTTTTTTTGTGTGTGACAGTGTGTGTCCTTTTATGTTATGGTGACACTGACTGGAGTAGGGCGATTTTATTTAGAGAGAGAGAAAAAAAAACTACTGCTCCACCATGACTGCTGTTATGTTTTTGTTTTTTCTAAAAAAAAACTCTTTAGAAAAAACGGTGAACAGATCTCTCTATCATCGAAGATAGTGTGTAGTACTGTAAGTGTAATAATGTAATAATATCATTTCTATAATAGTACTGTACGACCGACAAATTATTGTACCTTACTGTAGTGTAGACTGTTAACAATTTGGCATTTTAATGTTGACTTGATCAGCAACTATCGCCTCTGTTAGCAATTGTCAATAACAAAAACAATGAAATTGAAAATCAATTAGTGCACTCTTCTTCTTAGGCTAAGAAGCATGTTTGGTTTTCAAGTGTTCGTTTGCAAGAAGAAAACCTTTCAATCCCTGTTAAATGGTTTTATGATCAGTTCACAGTCACACTTAACAGGTTTCCATATAAAAATAACACTTACTTCTTATTCTCATTTTCTTACCACACCTGAATCTGAAGCCATTCACTGATACACAGGTGAGGCTTTACGCTGGCTTTGAACATTGGAGTGTCTTTTTCCAATCCAACCATTGTTTACTAATTAGATATGATTCTGTACCAATTTCATAATTCAATATAAAAAGTAATAATTTTTTAATTTCTAGTTGGAGTGATACAAGGGAATGGTTTTAAATTTCGTTTTGGGATTTCAATAATGAAACGATCCCCGTCTTAAATCAGTAGCACCGTTCAAGAGACGCTTTCGGTTGTAATTTGCTTTGATTTTTTTTTTTTTCCATAAGACAACTGTTTGTGGGATTTTAATTTTGTTATTCGATTGCATATTTTACGGTTTTGATTTATTTTTTATCATTATCCGTGTTTTGTTTTTTGTTTGTTTGTTTTTTTTACTATCATTATTTTTGTAGATATCTATCTATATTTCCAGTGACAAAATTGCCGAATTTTCTTAAATTAAATGCTATTTTCTTTTACAGTGAAAACAAAAATATTTCAAAATACTTGTTGGATTATTTTGCTCAGATTTTTTTTGGGGGGTGGGGTGAAATAAGTAAATGGGATGCAGCGTTGAATCCAGGAATAAGCACTTTTTTTTTTTTTTTTTTTTTTTAACTTTAAAACAATAATCAAACAGAAAAGTCGTTTAACTGCAACGGTAGAAGTAATTTTTCTCCGAATTAGTGAATCGTTCGTGCATGTGCCTTAGAAAGCCGACAATAGGAAACAATCTTCGGTTCTACCACTGACCCAATCATGGATGCATATTTGAAACCAAAAGTAACACGGGTTGAAATAACCGACACATCCACACAAAACGACATTTCACACTTTTGATCCAAAGCATTTTGTTTAATTTTTCCCAGCTTTAAAGATCTTTTCTAACATTTTTTTTTTTTTTTAAATAAAACAATGCAATTTCCAAGTGAGAGGCGATTTTTCATAAAATGGAAAAATATTCTTCTTGGATTCCTTTGATTCTTCTTAACCGATAATTTATCTCCATTGCTTAGATGAAAAAGAAAAACACGTTAAAAAAAAAAACTTGACTAATAATACAATTTTATATTCGATTTCTTTGTTAAATTCCGTTGGCTAAAAAAAATACACTTTTATTTCCTACGATACAAAGCGCTTCATTCGAAAAAATGTTTAAAAAAAAAAAACACAAAGAAACTGTAGTCTTGGACAAGCTCTGTAATTACTCCTCCGTAGTTGCAGCAGCAGACACTTGTTAGTGTGGGCTGGGTCAGTTGTCAGTCACAATAATCGTCTCTCCTTCCTCATTTTGGCAGAAACCGTCTCCCGTGGTATCGTAATGCACCTGATTCTAGTGGCACGAGTTAGGGCTCATTAGCTTCTGTTTCTAATTAGCCTGCAGCAATCAAGCATTATTAATTTCAACATCTTGACACGATTATTCTCTCCCCAGAGTTTTAGATTGGTATATTTGTGTACTTGTAAAATACACGAAACTAAAAAATACTAACGGGGATATTGGTTTGCGTGGTTGTCTGTCTGATTTACAATTAATAATTTTAAATGAAATGTGAGTCTGTAACCGCTTTCTCTTGGAATCCGTTCTTTAATTGTATTATTCCTAAAAAAAAAAAAAAAAAACTAATTAAAATGGACAATTTCCCAAATGACAATCACTAATTTGTTTTGGATCGCAAGAAAAACTATCTAGAGATTCTAAAAATGTAAAAAAAAAAAAACAACACAGTCACTTTGGACTTCCTTTTTGTATCCAAGAAATTGTCACTCCATTATCGCCCGACACTTGTTTGAGTTTGATGTTCGCAGTTCACTAGATAGAAATAAATAATTCATAGTAAGATGAAATTCCATTATCGCATCTCGTTATGTACTTAAACACGGAACAGGGTGGGTAGTTCGAATTTTACAAGTTAAACTTTGCAAAAAAGCCCTTTTTTTCCAGCTCCAATCATTTTCTTAAATAAAATTCTATTTTTTTTTTTTTTTTTTTTTTAACCATAGACACATCAGCTAAGAATAGTTTATTTAGCTTAGGGTTTTACTTTTAGTTTTATAGAACAAGGACGAATGGAGGGGAAAGTGTTGTGTTTAGTCTTTCAACGAGGGTATGCTTTGGAAATCGGCATTCGATTTCTTCCCGGGCTTTTCGGAATTGAATTCCAGCATCAATGCAAATACGCAACCATCTCGCTCGCAATGCAAGTCATTTAAAAATGGACCTCAGTTTATCCACAGCCCCAATATTTTAATTGTCGCTTAAATAAATTTGATCAGTTCTAAGAAATAATTTGCTTATCGTTTCCAGTACACACAGAACTGTTTTTTGTTTTTTTTAATTCTATCTTCGATACAAATTTAGTCCAGTTTTTTCTTTCTTCAGTTAACTTAACATTAACAACTTTTTTTCAAGTTTACTGTCTTCTACTATTTTTTTTTTGTTTTTTTTGTTTTAATTTTAAAAAGATCTTTTTTGGGTCACGTTTAAAAGTCTCTCCCTCCTATCGCTATTTGATTTTAGCTGGCAACGACTAAGGTTGATGGTAATGTAAATATAATTTTCATTCTTTTAAAAAAGTAACACAACACATAAATGTTTTATGTGTCGTGTTACTTCGAGACATAATTGATAATTGTAATGTATGAATGGGTCGCGAATCTGATTAGCTAGGTATAGGATAGTAAGTTATGACCAGCCTTCACCCCTCCCCTTTTTCGGCCTTGTGCCACATTTGTTGTATTCCAACAAAAAATAAATGTCCTGTGAGTGTCAAATTCTCCCAACCCGCTTACCTAACGTATCCCAGAAATTTCAACTTTTTCTTATTCTAAGCAAAATTACCATTTTTTTCTTCAAACAAAAATTAAAATCGCCCTTTGCCTCTTTTTTTTTTTTTTTTTTTTTTTTTTTTTTTATATAAAAGTTTCAAATGTAGATTTTTATCATCAGTCCTTACGTAAAAATCCTTTTAAGTTTTTTTTATTTTATTTTAATTTCTTTATTTCAAAATCATTCGTTACAGGCTGTTTCAGTTTCTTCAAAGGATTTTCTCGGCCGTGAGTAAACTTAAAAGGTTTAATAACGATCACATTAAAAAAATAAATGCAAACCGGCTAACGCGTTATATTTTTATTTTTTTTTTTGTAAACAAGAAACTGCTTTTTTTTTTCTATTTTAGGTCACAGAACATGTCGAAAGAAAAACCTGTAATTGAGAATTAAGGAATTTGAAATAAGGAAAATGTGGCTCCTTCATAGATTTTTGGGTTTTGTCATTATTGGTGACATTTTTAAATTTGAAGAAAGATACAGAGTTCCATTTTTAATGAATTTTAGCCTAAAATTTTTTATTTTTTATGGTTTCTCTACTCACCTCCACAGAGACATTACCTCCACTAATTCGCCGAAAAGAAACAAAAAAAACAAACAAACGGCATAGCATGATGGGAAAGGCCCCAAACATAATAACAATTTTATTGCCAAACAAAATGATTGCTATTGATTCATTGAAGGACCAAAAAAGGTATATTTCAATTATTTTTTTTTATTTTTTTCTAGCATATTCGAAATTTTGGTTAATTTTTTTACATCATCGTTACGTTAATGCAACTTTTCACAAATGAATGAATTTATTTTATTTAGAAAATCTTGGTAATCTTTTCTGTTAACTCTCACCTCCCCAAAGTACTAGTACCAGTACAATTGTAAATATTTACGGATTAAAAAACCCTTTGAAAAGTGGACATTACCAGTACCACGAAATTGCGGAGTCTAGTTAAACTAAAAAAAAAAAGTAATTCTTTTGTTTTGTAACTTTTGTGCGAGATATCACACAAAAATATATATGAGAGAATGTGTAAAATTAAATTATTTTTGTAAGTTAAACTCTTTATTTGTTGATTGGAGTGGTTCGGATTCGAAACCATGCTAACAACGTTTAATTTTAATAACGTCCTCACCTTAGACGAACCAATCGAAAGCAGATTTTTTTTTTAGTTTTGCGTGGCGTAACAACTTTTAAGTTTTCAATTTAAAAGCATTTTACACTGACAGCAACTTGTTCGTTTATGTTTGGAATAACTATCGAAGCACAAAAGTTGTAATTAAATTACTGATAGTGATACTCAACTGCTTGTGAACGAAAAAATCCATTTAATTCACAGTGGATTTAGGAATTTTCTTTTTTTTTATGAATACATAAATTTAGCAGTTGTAAAAAAAAAAAAAATCAACAATTGGCTGTAGTACATTATAATAATTTTACTTTAAACTGCTGATGTGGTTAGTCAAACTCAAAACTGGTAAAAAGAGGTCATTAAGTCCCCCAAAAAAAGCTTTGTAGTCGTGCCTGCAGCTCCCGAAAATACCAAACGACTCGTAAAAATTCAGTCTTTTTGTGTGTGTGTGTGTGTGTGTGTGTGTTACTAATTGCGTTTTGTCTTGGGTCCAACAAGCGTAGGTGGGGGAGAAAAACTATTTTCTTATTTCAAAATACGAACTGGTTAGTGAGTGCTAATGTCAAAGTGGAATGGAATTTTTGACTAAAAAAACAAATAAACAACTAAGGAATTACAGCAAAAATGTATTTAATTATAATTCGTAAGAGAAAACTAAGTGTTACTGTTAAAGAGACAGTATTTATAATTATGGCTTGGAATCATTTTCACTTGGAATTATAATAGTGATTTTTCCAAGCGTAGCTTAGATGTGGCACAAAATACCGAAAGTATGGGGCCACCCAGTGAGGATCGAACTCGCTACTCAGTCGTAATTGTTCTAGCGAGACAAGCTTGCTAACCATTACACCGCCTCGAGATCGAATTATAATAATAACAACAATGGATATTGTTCTTATCGTTAGAGTGGATCAGTTGTCATTCTTAGCTTCAGAAATCTTTTTTATTATTGTTACTAAGTCTTCATTAGTTAGGAAATAATTTGTCTAATTCGTGTGGAATTTGAACAAACACGCATTCAGAATTGGAAAAAATAAAAGAAAGGTTAACTAGAAAATATTTCCACTTTGTCATTTTCCTAACATATATTCTCTTATACCTAGAGTTTTGTCGGTAGACCTGCCCGTCCATTCGTCAGGAGGTATCAGCAATTTACTGCTTATATTTTTTGATTATTTATATATATATATATATATATATATATATATATATATATATACATTGTAAGTTTTTTTTTTCTGTATTTTTTGTGTGCGTGCAACAGTGTGTGTGTACGTACAATTTCAGATACTAAAAATCTGTAAAAGGATCTTCTGAGTAAAGACTAAAGGAAAACTTAGCTGAAGCCTTTCATCCTCTGAACTTTATCAAGGCACATGTAAGGATTTTATTTTGCAACAAGTATTTATAAACAAAAGTAAATTTTTATTTTTAATAATCTAAGAAATATACATGAGGCTAAGTGAGTGAAAAGTCTAGATAAATTATGGAGGATGCTAAGTGATGTAATTTAATGTCTTATTAAACAAAAGTGAGTAAATGTTGTTGAATTTAATAGTGTGTGTTAATATTTAATGAAAGATGAGAATATTAGTATTACAATTTTCTTTTCTTAATCTAATCTTGATTACCTGTATGAATGTCTCTTGGAATCATTTCATTATAACAGAAAGATTCTATAACTATGGTGTCACCACCTTTAAACACAAGACTGCTTTTAGCCTAGGATGAAAATCTTTACCAAATTTCAACATGCAAACACAAAAGTACAGATACTTCTCACTTCATTAATAATCTACATTAGTACAGATCCCTCCTAACTAGTTCACTTAATGACCTACATTAGCACAGTCACCCCACCACAATCAATTTCCCAAATTTTTTATTTTAAAAAATTTTTTTATTTTTTTTTTTATTTAAAAAAAATAAATAAATAAAAAGCAAAGAAGCAGTTACCCTTAATTTATGAAATAAATTTTCAGCATTTCCAGACACACAAAAAAAATGCCTACATGCCTCAATGCCAAAGGTCAAAATTGTTTTATTTCAAACATTCGGCATACAATCTGTTTGCTTAGCCTGGACCATTCTTCTACTTTATGGTCCTTTGTAGACATTCAAAGATCCTGTAGAATTAAGTTTAGGGTAACCTATGTGTTCTTTTCAAAATGATAATTTTTGGAGCACTGTAAATTTTAGCAAAAAGTTAATTTCTGGTGATCTGAGACTTCTCAAAAATTTTCCATATTCTTCATTTCCACCATTTCAGCTTCACAGGAATGTTCTCCTTTCACAGAGATAGAAGAAACTTGTACTCAGATACTAGTGTTAAGTAAACCAATATGTTGTAATGTATAACTCTGTTAGAGATGTCTGTCAATGTAATTTTATATTAAAGAATAAAGGCACATTTCTTCCTACAGACAAATTACCTTCAATGATCGCATCTTATTCTCTTTCTGAAAAGAAATGCATATTTACATAAAATACTTTAACACATGTTCATTCAATATAAACACATCTTATATTGATTTTTACATTAGGAAACTGAGCCATGTTGCAGTCTAAACAAAAAATCAATACTAATTATAGCTTACCTTTTGAGAGACTTTTTCACATTATCACAACTCGATTTTTGTGGAGGTGGCATTATTATTTTTAGTTAGAATATCACCTCCTTCACCCCAGTTGGTAAAGTCTAGTCATTTGGTATAAAGCAGAAATTACCAATTTTCTTATTAATGTGATCTGTTGACCATGAGTCTTTATACTTGCTATATGTATTGAACTGTTTAGATTTTTGCTTTGCAGAAGGTTGGAAGGGTGAAAATTTTGCTTTGTACAAATATTCAACTGGTCCACAAAGGAAATGAAAACAGGAAATCCAAAATTTTATATTGTAGGAGTAGTTGCAGTAATTTCTCTATCTTGTAATATAGAGCTGAAGGTTTTTAATCAGTCCAAAGTGTCATCACATATAACTGGTTAAAAACAATGAAAAATATACAGTCCTGCTTCTTTTAACTGTTATGCATGATGTCCCTCTGGACTGATTCATAACCTATAGCTTTCTATAAAATACCAGAATATAGCCAACAGAATCTTGCCTACTACACTGGCAGTACATGGTTCTTGATAATGACTAAGATAATCAAATGTTCTTGATCAAAAAATGAACTTTGGACAGTTTACTAACAATTCTAATCCAAGTCTGCAAGATCTTCAAACATGAAGGGGGGAATATTTTTTTTTGAAGATAGTTTTCATATGACAAGAGATAGACTAGACACAGGAAGATTTGTTACTGACTTCAACTTGGACTCTCACACACTCTCACTGACTACTTTCTACATTGCCCTTTTATTTATACCTCATGCATGGATGTCAGAGTAGACAGAAAATACACAAATATTTAACAGAAAATGTTCAGCAGAAAATGTTCAGCTCAATTTTAAAGTATGTGACTTGATGAGTATACAATTTCAAATAACTTAAAAGGTGAAAACACAATTTGGTTACCTGATGAAATAAGATGCAGAATTTCAACCATTTTCTCAGATTAATGACGTAAAAATGTTTTCAAACCTGTAGGTCTTAGCAAAGACCATCTTTCTTCAAACCTCATAGCTCATAGAGAATCACAAAGAAAGAACTTTACCAAAAAACAGAAACCACATTTACTTAATAAATTTCAACAACTGCAGCAACAACTATAATGGATAGTACATGTAACTTAGAGAAAATCTTGACATAATCAAGATGTTGACATTCTACACTAGATTCCACACTAAGAAGGAATCCCCCATCAATACTGGAAAGAACGATAACAGAAATTGAACCTGAGAAACCCATTCAACATCAAGCGAAAGGTTAGGAAGTTAGAACCCCACCCCAAAGACTTGCTTAATCGATAACAGTGGACCCAAGAAATCCATTCCACTGAAAAACTGTTTTAATAGAAAAATTTTATAAATTACAGTCAGCCATAACAGCAGCTGCTCAGTCTATGGATGCTAAATATGTCTACATAAGGAAACTGCTAATATTACCATTTACTTTTAGAGATATGGAGAACAGATGCTACAACTTGATCTCAGCCTAATGGTGAGGGAGTGAAGAAAAACATTTTTCCATGTATAGCAACTGCTAATATTGCCGTTACGATTACTCACTTATACAAGAATCAGCTTGTTTGCTATTTTTACTTTAGCTGACTTTAGTAATAAAAAGGTGTTAATAATACTGCATTAAACTGTGGAACCAGCAAGTCTTTACTTGTTTAAATGATAAAAGGTAATGTTAGGCAATTAAATGACTGCATGCTTCTACAGAACAACCTGTACAATGTGGTGACTTTCACACATTCCTCTCATGAAGTTGATCTCCTCAAAGAAACAAATAGAAATGGTAATATTCTATGAAAGAGGCACAATTGAATGCTATCATTTTTATCAGCTATGTTCCATCATGTTTAGATCTGTAGAGTTTGATAAGTGATCAAGCTGGTTATTGTCACACTCTGCATTAGATTGTGTGACAATTGTCCAGCTAGTAAGATTCTTATTGAATCAAGCAACAAAAGAAAATTAATTCATTTCAGTAGGGAGTGGAGTTGGTATCAGTAAGGTTGGACTTAGGCCAACTTATACCTTACCAAGAGAAAATGTATTTTACTTTAAAAAATAAGTAAATAAGAATGAAAAAAAAGCCTTGCGATTATTGTACTTGGCAGTCATTCATCATAAAATAATCACAACACCTGATTTCAAATACTCTAGAGGGATAATTTTTTATATAAAAGCTTTCTTGATTATAAACAGGATATATTCCTGGGATGTTGGGTTTGTAAAGTCAAGTGCTTGGAAGTTTTTATTAATAATAATAAAATTGTTTCTTTGGTAGGAAGTTAGCATGTGTGTTAAGCCCTGATAAATAATGGACCAGTTCAAAAAGATGGAAGAAAAAGATATACAAAATGTTTGGTTTTAATGAGAGAAATAAAGCATATGTAAAGAAAGTTGCTTTACTGTTTTTGTTTAACAATATATTGACATATTTTATGCTGAAATCTAAATGTTTTGTACACTTTTCTTTTTTTTTTTTTTTTTTTTTTTTTTTTTTTGAGATAATAATGATTTACTGATGTCTTACTAATTAACCCATAGCTGGGAGGAGAAGAGGTGGCTTCATACCGTTCTGAAGGCTATGAATATAACAAACTGGAACTCAACTCTCCGATTAACAATTCCAAGCCATTATCTGTTACACTACCTGCACAAGTATTTTCAAGTGGTCACTCATCTGGATACTGACCAGGGTCAACATTGCTTAACTTTAGTGATCATATTGGGGACCCATTTCAACATAATGTGTCCATAAGCCTAAAGAAAAAGATAGCCAGTAATGCTTCAGTGAAATAGAAAACCCTGTCAATTTTTTTTCAATCTTTTCATTTGTACCCTCTTACTTCTTTAAATAATCACTGGCATTCCTACTTTTGGGATGTGTGGGTAGTGTAATGGATTGTGGCTCAGAATGAAAAGCTGAAGAGCTGAGCTTGAATTCCAGTTGAGCTATTTGCATTTGTTTACACAGAAATACCTTTGGAAAAGGTATGAATCTTTCTCCTCCCAGCTATGGGTTAAATAGTTGGGCAGACTGGCACTTTAGTTGTAGCTGATAACCAGTATAAGTAGATGACATCTGAATTTAAAATCATTACAAGTTGAGCATAAGGCCAGCAAATCCATCCCGTAAAAACCTACTTGCTATGAAAACCCCCCAGCAGCAATGAAAGAGAGCATACTGAGAGCTGTGGGCCCATACTCCTCAGGGAGTGAGTGATTGATTCCTAATTAGAATTGTTATTGCAATATTTTGTTAAAGATGTTTAGCTTAAATATTTAATGATGCGATTGTGTAATTTCCAGAGATATTTTATAATTGGGAAACTCACAAGGAGCTTATTCAATCCGTATACAGACTTCTTTCATAGCTGGCTAACACCATGAGTCTGTTCATGTCCTGCACAGTAAAATCACTTTTTTTAATGCAACTGATTTTCAAGATGTTCAAGTTGGCTGGATGCTTTTGTCCAGTCTTCATGACGGGAGGAGATTCTCCTCATTAATTTAACTTTTACAAACTGTAAAGCAATATTTCTCACTATACAAGGTGTACTTGCCATAAAGCAACTTACCTCAAGGTGGACTCTGTTTGGCAATCCCCCCCTCTCCCATAAGTGTACTTTCTGCAAGGTGATTTGCTTTACTGTTTAGGACAGAAGTTCCAAACATTTTTTTCTCTGTGCCACATTTTCAGAATTAAAATTTGATCGAGTCTCACCATATATTATAAAAAGTACATTTAAAAACAAAAAATGGTGAAGGTTAAAGTGAAATAATCGTGGATTTGAAGTCAGAACATTAATATTGATAATTCTTTCCTATAATTTGCAGATCCTAGTTACTATTTTCATAATACTTGATATAATGCAAAGATATCACAATGATAGTCTGTCAATAATTATTTATAACTATGCTGGGAATCATGCATGCAATTACAAGTAATCCATAATATTTTAAATTTTGAAATTGTTTATTTTTGGCATATGGATTTTTAAACTGTTTCTAAATCTTTGATCATCTTTCAATCATTCTGCCTCACCTGCTATCCTCTTCTGCTCCACCTATGAAACATGTGGCACTATTTGGAAACCAATGTTTAAGGAACAGGCTAATGTAATGAGATTATTTGTTCCCCACTTATTTACTTGCTTAAAAATACTTTTATTCTAAAGGGCAGATTAATTTTATCCTAAAAGTTGTTGCCAAATTTTTTGATGTGAAGTTCACTATTTGCTATGACCTTAGTTTTACCTATCCCTTGAATTAGTATCTTTGTACTTAGTATATTAGTTGATCCTTTTGTGAATCTTACATTTTAGTATTTGTTGCAGTATATTTAGTCATTGATGTACAATTGGTGCAACTGTTAACTGCATAGAAAATGGAATTAGTAAGCTGAGTTCAAATTCCAACTAAAACAATTTGTGTTTACTTTGCACTAATACCCCAGGAAAAGGCAAGAATCTGTTTCTCCATGTTGCTAACCATGAAAGCACAGACATGATTCTCTAGCCTTTGTTGACAATGAATCTGGAAGGACACACTGAATTCAGAACCTGTTAACCTTTAGTACTCTGCATTATTATCATCACCACTTCCCTTTTCACTGATTTCTTTTTCAAGGTCTCTCAACTGCAGTATCCTTATTAATTTCACTCAAAGTTGTTTTTTTTTTTTTTTTTTTGTTGCCATAGCAGGATATGACAACACAACTATGAAATTTAAATACATTATTGTTCAGGGATCAGTCACATACAGAGTGATAAAGATTAAGAAGGCAATGAGAAATCACTCCACTATATTAAGAACAATTCTGTTAATGCACAGTTTAGATACTAGAAAAGAAGCTGCGGAGAACCATTACCGTTTCTGTCTTGAAGAAACATGGTACTTAGTTATTCACTCCTATAACATGACAGGACATATTATTATCACAAACAGTAGGAGGCAAGGCAGTATTAAGGACTCCAACAATTCATCTTTTTACTGCTTCTCTGGGGCCCTTAGTCCTTAGATGTAATCAGTCAAATCTTTATCAAGATTGTTGTTGTTAATTCTATTATTTCTCAATTCATACATTTTCTGTCACGGAGGCTTTTATCAAACAAAAATACCTTTTATTTTAATTACTAATATATACATATGTCATAAATCCCACATTTTCATTCTTATAACACATTTAGTATAAGACACATTAACATAAGAACTAATCATGTTCTTGTCAGATTAAGATATTTATGTGGATGTCATACATAGAACCAAACTCATTCAGAAATAGCTAATGTTAGCTGTAAACGTCACACTCACCATAAATGGTTAAAAATGGCTTTGAACGAATGAATCCTGTAGATCTTAGCAAGGACCATCCTACTTTAAACCTTGTGTACTGGCAGTATAGAATTACAAAGAACTGTACCATATAACAGAAACCACGTGACTTGAGGACTTTCAACAGCAGCAACAATTAGTACATGGATAGCACATGCAGCTTGAAGAGAAATGAATGATGTAATCACGACATTAAAATTCCACACTACATCAAATGAAAATCTAGGAAGGAAACCCCCATCAGTATTGGAAAGAGCAATAATAATTACATGACTTGAGTAACCTTATTTTACTGAAAAATTGTTTGATGACAAAGATTTGGTAAAATTTAACTGGTAGTAACACTGGCTGTTTGATCAATGAATGCTGAATGTTTCCTTACAATGAAGTGGCTAATATTACAATTAGAATTACATGTGGAGAACAGATACTGGCTTGATGACCAGGAAATGAAGTGTTACTCCCATAGCAATGGTTGCAAAATTTATTTTGGTTTTCAGTCAATGTATACCAAATGTTTCCTTGTAAAGAAACTACTAATATTGTCCTTGCCAATAGGTACACATGTCATTACTTTTTCATATCTATCTATTCCTCCCTCCATCTCTCTCTAATATATATAATATAAATTTTCAGTTTTATGGATATTAGTTTGTCTGATGATTGCAAAAGTGTGAAACCAAGGGTTACAAACTCGTATCCATACAACTGAATATGTTAGCTCTATCACTGATATTGGGCACTTTTCAATAAGTACTGCACATATAAAATAATATATAGTACACTATAAAATCCAAAATTACCTCATATGGGTAATAGACCTATTTCAACTGACAAAAACTGTCAGTCTTATTCAACAAAGTTTTTGTTGGTTGAAATGTCTTCCTCATATGAGATAATTTTGGATTTTATTGTGTACTACTATTTATTTGCTCTGTAATAATAAATACATTGAGCTCTTTTTGTGGCTCAGTTTTAATATTTTATATTACTAGGATCCACTTGGATTATCTGTCAATGGATGTATTACTTTTTACTGTATATGTGTGTGTGTGTATATATATATATATATATATATATAAACTCTGAATTGTCCCTATATTACACAGAATAGACTGTTGTCATTTAAGATTAGTTCTGCTTTTTGGTCTTTGCCTGACCCCTAAAATTGGGCCTGCAACAATTTTCTATATAATTTTAATGGTGATAAAAGATGGCTTCCTGTTTTCCTTTGTATTTCCTTCAGCAAGAGCAGCCATATTTACAACAAAGAAAGAATTCTCTTGCCATTTCTTCTATTAAGACTTAACAAAATATTAAAAGAATGAAGAAGCTTAAGTATCCTTGTCTGAAATGGCCAGTATGGCACAGTTTTTAAAAATCTCATAAAAAGAACTCTGATTGGCAGTCAAGCTTATAAATTGCGGCTACTTGATGCCATGTTTTGCCAAAAATGCTTGCACAAATTACCAATGTGATGGCTACACAGTATACAAGATTAATTAATGTCATCTTGCTGCTGCCTAACTCCTGTGCAGTAAGATCTCCCTCTGATTTTTCAAGTTTCATCAACACAATGCAACTGTTTCCAGAGAGTTTCAAGATGGCTAAATGCTTTTCAGACAGGTTTTTAACTTTTTGAAATTACACCCACAAGTTTTCCTACTATACAAAGTTTACCTTGTTTTTATATTTATTTTTTAAATTTTTATGTAAATGTCATGTACTTTGGAAGAAGATAAACTTTCAAGGGATGTAACTAATGACTGCCAACAACATTACTATTTTCATTATGCTAATTTTTATATGAATGAAATTGTATTGAACTTTGACAGTGTTATTAGTAACTATCAATTCTAAAGTGAAATTAAGTTCTATGGGTAGGTAGATTTTTTTACCTTCCAATCAAATCCTGGCTTAAATCTTAATATCTGACAGCAATGGTGATTCATGCACGTCAAAATAATTTTATAAAACAGGTTGGGTTGTATTGCAGTAGTATATATTATATACTGTTTGAGATAGCATGAAAGACCCATAATTTATGGTGTTGGGTGAGGTTCAAAGAGACATTTGTTTTTACCCTTTATGGAACCTGAATAATTTTGAGGTTAAATTGGCTTTTTCCAAAATTAAATGCAACAATGAACTATTGCAAATTAGTAATAATAATTTCAAAATTATTCGGAAACATTTGACCCAAGTTTTCATTTTTGGAGTGCAAGGCATATTTACAGCTCATTTTTAAAAAGGTCTCAATACCAGAAAGCTATTCAGTACTCTATCACATGTCCTTTAAAAAAAAAACAACGTCCCCAATATAACAAACCATATTTTGTTTTATGACTCTTGGTCATTTTACAGTTTTACTTCTGTAACTGTTCATCAACATGAAATTTTATATATATTAGTTGTTTAGGCAGCAGATATTCTTGAAAAAACTGTGATAGTCAAAAGTTCTTAAACAAAACAATAACACAATATAAACTTTGGATCATTTATCCACATCTATGAGCACAATACTCAACACTTTATACAAAAATTGGGAAAATACAATTAAATTTAAACACACACCTTGTCAGTTTTTTTTAATCAAACCTGTATAGGGATTTGTATATTCCTTATGTATATAAGTGTGCTCTATTTTAAATACTTTTAATAACATTTTTTTATTTATCCATTAACAGGTTTCATGCAGTGCAATTTTCAAAATTGGCATTTATTTATGGATGCTCAGAAGAGCTATAAAGTTATGTTTTTTTTCCAAAAGGATTGCATCAACAATATCCCAACAGTCTGGAATAATTTAATTTCTTTTGTTTATTAATCCATTCATGTTCTTGAATTCTTCTTTTTTTTTTTTCCCCTTTCTCTTTACTTTCTCTTCTGGATATAGATTGCCCCCCGGTTTTCTTCATATTTTAAATCATTTTTATTGTATTCCATTCTACTACTGGTGTTTTTTTTTCCCTTCATTTTTAGTTTCCATATGTCTTTTGATGATATGGGGTTATTTTTATATCTTCAATATTTGAATGATTGGAAACCATTATCATTTGTAGATATGGATATTATTATACAAAGTCACTGTTTTTAGAAAGAATCAATTGTTGGTAAAATTTTCAACATCTGTTTTGTTATATACTGTATGTGAAACTGATTTTATTAAAAAATATTTATACCAGCTTACTTACTAATAAGATTTTTTTTCATCATGCAACTTGAGGGTAGGTTGTTATTTTGTAAATAAATATAGATGATATTATTGATCTTTTTTAATTTTACTTATAAATATTGCCAGAGGTGATAAGGAAAATATAACCTCAGAAGGAAAGGAAATCTACTGTAGACTTGAATGATGGGAACCACAATGCTGGAAAGACAAAAAAATTGAGCAGAGACCTCGGAACAATTATAACAAAAATTTAAAACTTTAGTGAGATAAAAACAAACTGGCATTAAAAATGTTGCTGAAAGATTTGCAGAGAATGAAAAAGTAATAAGCAAGAAAAACATTAAAATTTTTGAAGAATTGGCTGCTTTAAATGTAAAACAGATACAAGTGAATAACAGTAACTAAAGGTATGAAAGCAACTAAACTATCACATTTAAATATCTGAGGTAAATAAGCAATACAGAAGTTCAGATAAAAAAAACAAAAAAACAACCATAACTCTGTAATTTCTAGAGTCAAAAATCGGTCTCCCCAGAAAATGTCAGGGGTGTAAATCAAAAGGGTCAAAAATTCACATAACTTGCAATGCACAATTGCCTTCATGCAAAGTATTTTTTTTTTTTTTTTTTTTTTTTTAGTGGGGGATAAGAAAGGTTGTGATTGGACGAGATTGGTAGGAAAGCGCAAACAATTACCATATTTCAGGGTCTACTTAGATCAACTTGATCTTGACTTAATTTACTTAATCTTATTCTGATTTTCTTTTTCAACAGATAACACAAAGAAAACAAATTATTTTTTAAGGTAACCTTAAGAGTTGGTTTCCTCTTTCATTGCCACATCACAAGTAAAATAACAAAAAACCATGTAACTGACAAATTACATGAGAACTGATTTATCAACAGTATTGTGAATCTTGGGATGAACCTGATGGCTGGGCCAAAGGTTGGACCTTTCACAGAAATCATCAACCTTCATAACTTAGACGGCAACAGTGGGTTGCAGATGCAATGTTTTGTGTTAGTATTGTAGTCAATAAAATTACAGGTCCATTTAAGATTGATGACATCCTGATGAGCACAAGATTTTACTAGTGTTCATGGATGTTTGCTTTTAATAGTGCAGGTTGCAACCAAGAGACTAAGTTAAATTCATTCAAGACAATGCACTTTCATATTCTATAAAGCTGGAGATTGTTCTCTTAGTCAAAAAAAAAATTTCACAGATTCCATATTAATGGAATGACACAAAGCTTCTCCAGATATTAATCCAATAAAAAAAAAGCTATAAAAGAAAAACTTATGATCCATCATTGAAAGAGATTCTTATGAAAATAGAAAACAATACTCGGGCAAAGATCTCTCGGAAGTAATGACACCATCTTCAAATAAGGTTAAGATTGAAAGAAAGGTTACAAAATCACTAGTTGAAAGTATGAACATTACAGAATGTCATGAAGCCCATATTAATCTGTAAAATAACATTCTGATTATACGAAATATTGAGTCTATCAAACCTGTTTGTAGTATGTATCTTTTGGATTTATTTAGAAAGATTTATATTGCACTTTGCATAATGAAACATGACACTCACAGAACAAGTTAAGTTATCAATTATACAGTGAAACTCAAATGATATATTACTCATCATAAATGAATATATATCCTGAAAAGTTTACTGACCTTAATTGCTTTATACAAATTTTATTGTGAAAACCCAGACTAGCATAAGTTGTGTGTATGTATATATAATTGTAATTTCTAAATAACAATTGGACTCCTTTTTAATCTGACATTTTAATTACTTCAAACATTATAGTGGACACTTATTTGGAATAAACTCCCCATTTTTATTTATTATGTTGGACCCATAGACATAATACACACTGTTTAATAAATAAAAATGAGGTATCTATTTCAAATAAGTGTTTGCTGTAATAACATTTGAAGTAATAATATATAGTTGTGTATTGGGGCAGAAATCCCACTTTAATACAAGGGACTTTTGTTTATTTACTTTTAATGTTTTTCTTGTATGCAAATAAGTCTTTTTTTTTCTAGACTTAATGAATCTTAAAATTGTCCAAAAGTTTTTGTGTCACCTATTTCTGAGGATTATTCTTTTGTTATATTACTCTGATAAAAGGAGTGAAAGTGGTATTTATAGATGGTATAAAAGTTGATGAAAGTAAACCTATTCTTGACTTCCAAATACAGCTAGTACATTGTGGCTGTGTTCGTAATGTTAATATTATGGATTGATTTGTTTTTTTTTTATAAGGTCTTTCATCACTTTTAAACACTTTTTGTAGTGGAAGGTACTTGTCACATGAGTATGATGCATATTGATACTTTTACAATTCCATGCTGGTTGAAATGTTTTTTTATTGAGCTGTCCTCAACAAAAGATCTAGCATTAGTTATCTTGACAGTGGGTTGAGATATAGATATATATAATATATATATATATATATATATATATATAATGCAAGTGGATCCTAGTAATATAAAATAGTAAAACTGTCCACAAAAAAGCTCGCTGTATTTATTATTACAGTGCAAATAATTGAACAATCCAATTTTGTGGATCAGTTTTAATATGAGGTAATTATGGATTTTATTGTTTTTTATATATATATATATATATATATATATATATGCACATTTCATTAAAAATGACTGACAAGGTGCTTTTTAGTTTTTTTATACAATTTCTCATGTGATTTAATGTTTTTCTTTTCGGATGATAAATTATATAAAAACTGTCCGAATGTTCTTTTTATCCAAGCGCTTTCGGCTATACATTTAGCCATTTTCAAGGATTATATTTCAACTGTTAGAATTAGAAATAGTTTGTTATATGTATGCTTTATAAAATGTTTCATTTTTTTTTTTTGTTTTTTTTTTTTTTTTTGTTTCAAAACACTGTCAAGATATTATGTCCATGTTCAAAGTTAATATTATTAAGTGTTGGTTTGTTTGTTTTTATTAATAAGGCTTCCATTATTTTTAGCCTTTTTTTGCATGTGGATGATGCTATTATATTAGTGTTGTCAACAAGTATGTTGCGAATAGTGTCTGGTAGGTCTCCATGAATATTTAAATGAGATCTAATTGAGCTATTGTCGGAAAGGTGTAGAGTTAGTCTGTGTGTTAAACAATTTGTAGTGTGGCCTATATAATTATTTACAAAAGTTGATTCTTGAGGAATACAATTCCTTAATGGGCATTTGAATTTGTAAATAATATTCGGAACATACTTGAAAATGGCTAAATGTATAGCCGAAAGTGCTCGGATAAAAAGAACATTCAGACAGTTTTTATATAATTTATCATCCGAAAAGAAAAACATTATTAGATCGCATGAGAAATTGTATATTGTCAGTCGTTTTTAATGAAATGTGCATGAAAGAAGGATTGCTGCCTAAATACACACACACACACACACACACATATATATATATATATATATATATATATAATATGAAGAGGTTATAATGGTTCCAACGAGAGAAAAGTGTGTATATTAAAAAGAGAGGTATCGCAAACTTTTTTGGTTGTAATGTGGTTTTTTAAAAAAATATTATTCTTTATTTTTCATAGTTTTATATAGTTTTACAACACGTGTTTCTGGTCTCATGACCGTCTTCAGGTAAAGGGTGATTTCTACATATTATTAAAAATAATTATTAAAAATAATTAATTTTTTTCCTTTATGTTTTTCAATGTTAAATCTTCTCAATATGAGACATTCTCTGTTTTTGTGTTGGTCATTCCAATGTCTTTCTTTAAATGGTAGTGAAGAGTTCTGAGCGAAGGGTCATAAAACAATTAAGGTTGGTTTGAGAAGTTATGAATCGGTTGTCTTATGTCTTATCTTTTAATGTTTTAATAACCCCTGTGTGTTCTTAGATCTCTTAGATCTATTTCCATTTTTGTGTGTTCCTGTCAGCATGCGTGTATATATATATATATATATATGTGTGTACATTGCCACTGAATACATACACGGTCTCACTACGAAGAATTAGTAAACACATTTGTACACATACACACAATCATACATACATACACACGCACACACGTACATTGTCCCACTACAAGGAATCCGTACACATACACACACATTTTTCCCAAGTTACATGGAACCAGCATGCACACACACACACACTCATATATACACATACATACACATATACATACACACGTATTTCCTAATTTGTGTGGGGTTTATATATATATGCACACACACATATATATATATATATATATATACATACACACATATGTGTACATATATACATTTTTCGTGTTCCACAGATACCCGCATGTGAGCTTGTGTGCATGTATTAGAGCGGTTTGATCACTGTATTTGGTCACCATGTGTGCATGCTGTGTGCTTTTGTGTGTGGGGTCATGATCTATTTAGTTCCGGTTTGAATTTATTTATGAAGTTTTTTTCTTGTATTTGTAGGTAGGAATAATTGTCTGTTTGATATATCGGCATGATATTAAATTTACCCTGGTTACATTCAAAGATATGTTGTGAAACAAAAAGTTTTCTGTTGTCTGGCAACTTTATGTTGCTTTTGTGTAGGGAGAGCCTGTTGTTCAGTTGTTGGCTGATGCCTATATATGACTTCCTGCATTTTGTGCATTTAAAGAAAGACATTGGAATGACCAACACAAAAACAGAGAATGTCTCGTATAGAGAAGATTTGAAAAACATAAAGGAAAAAAAATTATTTTTAATAATTATTTTTAATAATATGTGGAAATCTCCACCCTTTACCTGAAGACGGTCGTGAGAACAGAAACACGTGTTGTAAAACTATGAAAAATAAAGAATAATATTTTTTTAAAAACCCAACATTACAACCAAAAAAGTTTGCGGTACCTCTCTTCTTTTTAATATATATATATATATATATATATATATATATATATATATATATATATATATATAGATAACAAATTTTTAGCAGTACAGAACTTGAGCATTGCTTTAAAAACATTAAATTTAATATTACTAGGCATAATGAAAAATAGAAGGATAAACAACTGGTTTTGCCCCCATTCTTCAGGTTTTTTTATATAACAAAATCTAAAATAGTGAATGATTAATTGATGAGAGGACCCCCTCCAATCATAGCAAGACCCAGCAAACAATCACGCTGTTTACGCAGAGAAGGTTTGTGAGACCTTATACAAATAGACTCCAGTACCTTTAGATGAAATAATGAGTATGAATGGGATAAAACTGTGAAACATTAAGCACTGACTTCACCAGCACACTTTCTGTTTTTAATAAGGTTTTCACAAATTGAGGAACTGTAGGAATTATGGAGGAGTTCATTTTGATCAAGGGTGTGGTTCCTGATTTTACTTGGTACATGTTGCTTAATTCTTGCATCCAGTTGTTTAGTACTCCTCACTATGTAGCTGACTCCACAACCACAATTATATTTATAAATAACAGAATTTACTTGATGAGGAGGAAGAACTTCCTTACAACTGGATGAGAAGATTGGCCTGATCTTGAATGCAACACTAACATCAGCAGAAAAATAACAATTTCGAACACTTGAAGAAATTTGCCTGGATAGGTTTTCAGTTAGCTCCAATCCAAGGAAGTTCCAAATAAATAGGACACCTTGCCACAGTAACAGGCTTATCTTTTCTGAAATCGACGATCTTTTTGTAAATAGCAAAAATTAACAACAGTGGGCAGATACCCATTGTCACAAAGTCCTCATTACAAAATCAATCTCACTGTCCAGGAACTTTTCAGAACAGATCATCAATACGAGTTTTAATGAGGTTTATCTTTCGCACCTTTGGGCAAAAGGAATCCTAACATATGTACAGGCCTGAAAAAATGGACTTCCTATATACTGAAGTCATAAACAATGGAGTACAATGCAACAATGCACCTAAAAAGGCAAGTTGAGAATTAAATTCTTTCTTAACAGTAAACCTTCAGACCTGGATGAAGACTATTAAGAGAGGAGAAAAATTGATCCATCTCAACTTCATTAGTGAATAAACAAAATGTATCATTAACATATCAACAATACAATGGTGGACATAGTGAACAACAAGGTAGTCTCTCCTCATGAAACCTGACAAATATATTAGCTAGTACAGGGCCCAAAGGGAAACCCATGGCAACACAGTCAGCCTGTTGATACATAATGTCAAAACTAAATTTAAAATTGATGGCATCTTAACAATATAATCAGTGTAGTCCATTAGGACCACACCAGCCCCTTTAACAGGTCTGGAAATCATGAAATCATGGTTATTCTTTAACGATCAAATCATATGCCTGTGTTCAATTCTCCATTTTGACTCAGAAATAGCAACTAGCAAACAAGTGAGTAATCTCATTCAACTTGGCTCTAAGGTCATCAACAGCATTTGAGGAAATGGGTGAAAATCATGTTAGTTGTGAAAACAAAACCTCAAACTCTGAAAAAAATCTTTATCTGGCATAATAGGTGAAACCCAAAAATCTAAACTCTAAACAAGAACAAGATTCTAGCTCAGACAATACATGGGAAGAATGATTGAAAATAATATCCTTCATATTTGTTTCAACCCTGCATCCATATATCTTGTGTATTAAAAATATTGGTTTGAAGCTTAATAGCCAGTTTCTGGCACCCTCTATCATGAACAAATCCTAAATACTGAGAAAACCTCAACTGATCTAAAAAAAAAAAAAAAAAAAAAAAGTATGCTCACACATTCGTACCATAATTCATTATACCTCACATTCAGCACTGAGATTTTAGTGGAAAGGTGTTGAAGAAAATCTTTAAATGTATTTTCTATATTCCAACTGGAATGTAGTTTTGCCCTATTTATTCTGAATTGAATAAATGAAGGAAAAACCTGGTGCCAAATACATTTTTGTAAAAACATAGCATCAGTCCTCAACATTCTCAATTTTGCTCTAATTTGTAATATTTTATTTAATTTACTAATTAAATCAGAGCTTGTTATATAGGAATAAAGTGTTACTGCTGACACTTGGGTTTGAACATAGATCGCCAGTGAGAAAACAACGGTGATCCCATTATTGAATTAAGTAGACCATGTGACCACAGAGGAAACAAATTTATAGAAAGTAGCATGTGTCTAATTGATTGTTATTTCAACTCTATTACTATACAGATCACCTTTTTCTAGTCATCTTCTATGACTATATGGACAGCTATTCTCTACTCTATTCATGACACTATTTCTCTATATGGATTACTATTCAAACAAGTATTATCGAGCAAGTACTACTAGTGCGAGTGATATTCGAAGGCGTGTGGCGCCAGCATTGTTCAACTGCGTACTATAGTTGTATCTGCGATTACAAAGTCTCTACTACAATGAGTGTTACGGAAGTGACAATGAGTATTCGTTGATATCACAAAAGTGGCAACAAGTTGTTGAGTTACAAAAGAGCTCTACCTCAATTTAAACAAATTTTTAGCAGTACAGAACTTGAGCATTGCTTTAAAAACATTAAATTTAATATTACTAGGCATAATGAAAAATAAGAGGAAAAACAACTGGTTTTGCCCCCATTCTTCAGGGTTTTTAATCTGGAGTGTGAAGAGTAAAATATAACGAATCTAACAATTCAGTACTTTGTTTTTAATTAGGTGTTCACAAATTGAGGAACCGTAGATATTCATTTTGATGAAGGGTATGGTTTCTGATTTTACTTGGTATGTGCAGCTTAATTCTTGCATCCAGTTGTTTAGTAGTCACCCATATGTATCTGACTCTGCAACCACAATTATATTTATAAATAACGCCTGATCTTGAATGCAACACTAACATCAGCAGAAAAATAATAATTTCGAACACTTGAAGAAATTTGCCTGGATAGATTTTCAATTAGCTCCAATCTAAGGAAGTTCTAAATAAATAGGACACCTTGCCACAGTAACAGGCTTAACTTTTCTGAAATCAGTGATCTTGTTGTGGATAATGAAATTAACAACAGTGGATGGATACCCATTGTCACAAAGTCCTCATTACAAAATCAATCTCACTGTCCAGGAACTTTTCAGAACAGATCATCAATATGAGTTTTAATGAGGTTTACCTTTCACACCTTTGGGCAAAAGGAATCCCAATGTGTACAAGCCTGAAAAAGTGGAATTCCTATATACTGAGGTCATAAACAATGGAGTAAAATGCAACAATGCACCTAAAAAGGCAAGTTGAGAATTAGATTCTTTCTTAACAGTAAACCTTTAGAGGTGGATGAAGACTCTTGAGAGGAGGGAAATTGATCCACCTAATGATTGCTTGCTGGGTCTTATGATTTTGTTTTCCTCTCATCAATTAATCATTCACAATTTTAGGTTTGTTATATTTTACTCTGCAAACTTCCCAATTAAAAACCTTGAAGAACTGTGGCAAAACCAGTTGTTTTTTCTCTTTTATTTTTCATTATGCCTAGTAATATTAAATTGAATGTTTTTAAAACATATGTATGTATATAAAATTTTTTTTTTCTTTTACACACACTGTGTTTTAAGTTTTTCTTCTGAGGAAGTCTTGATTGAGACATCCTCAGGAATGAAGACAGTAAATTGAGAAGTCTTTCATGAGACAACTTATTCCAACTTGTTGGAACAATAATTTATTTATTGTTGATAGCAGTTTTATAAAAATGTTATTCCCTACCAAATCTAACTTCTGTCAAACACAACTTATGACTAGCAAGTCATAATAGGCACAAATTACAAATAACTCATCCACTGCATAAAGTTTTCTCTCTTTGCATGCTGTAGACACATTCTGTCACCAAGAGGTTTGCTATAAATAAATACTAGTCAACTGTTATTTCCAAAAATAACAGTTGACAAGTATTTATTTATAGCAATCCTCTCCAGGTGACAGAATGCATCTACAAAGCGCAAAGGGAGCAAATTCTACGGTGACAATTTTCACCTCCAGCATGCAAATGTTAAATAATTTTCCCTCAATAATGGTATAATTGAAATTATTTGATCATAGGGTGGTGGTACATTGGCATATTTTTCCTTAGTTCTAGGCTGACAACTTTTCAGTAACACCTTATATAAGTTGAAATATGGGTAGAATTTATGAAATGAATTAAGCAACATTCATTAACTTTTAAGTCTATACATGTATAGCTGGCCACTCATATTTGAGCATACCAATCTACTAGGGCAGTTAGTCCCTATTGCAGATGCTTGCTCAGGCTCATTTGTGTTTATTCAACACCTACAGAGATCACCTGTGGTTTTTACTGCAACTATGCTGAGTAGACTTTAGTTACAGTTGTTGGGAAAGTTTTATCTAGTGAAATCAACAATTTGAACAAAGCCAGCATGCTCAAGCCCTCAGCCATGATGGCTTATGACTTTGTGCCAGCACAGCTATCGATGCCCCCCCCCCCGGGTTCTGTCTACTCAATTTTGCTCACAAGGCTTGGGTCAACCTTTCAAAAGCTGCTGCATGTTGGGATCGACCCTCTCCAGTCTGATATCAGGAAATCTCCTCCTTGACAAATCGACAATGGTGAGATTCAAACCTGGGTCTCATGGTCAGAATGCAAACATTCTAACCACTCTGTCATGAGCCCATATAGGTCTATACATAGTCACAGCAAATTCTCATGGTCAGTGGAGCAAGGGTTTTAAAAATATCACCTCATTTAAACTAAACTTATCTCATACCTTCTGTCTTTACCATTACTGTCACCTTCAATATCTGCCTATATTTCTGAGACGAGGTATTGTAATTATTTATATTATTTACATTGTTCAGACTGTTGTCCTCATCTTGCTCACAATGCTTTAGCCATTGTATGCTCCAGCCTTCTTCAGGTGATTGGAATTTCAAACTGAATCCTTCATACTCCAGGGTAGATTGTTCTAGTTCCATGTGCTATGCCTCTTCTGGATGTCTGTTATCTCCCTTTAACTCAACTAGTTTTTTGTTCACCACTGCAGTAGCCAGGTGTTGAACTCGGAACTCTTTGGGTAAAGTCACTAGATCCAACTAATGCTTTTATCTACTGTGCCATGTGTCCTTGAGGACATCATACACTGACGGATTGTGGAACTAGAACAATTTATCCTGGTGGATGAAATAAAGGATTCATTTTGAAGTTCCAATCACCTGAAAAAGGCCAGAGCATACAATAGCCAAAACGATGAGGACAACATCCCGAACAATGTAAATTACTGTCTGTTTAGCTTTAGTCATCTTTCTGTCCTAACAAACTATTTCTGGTAGTAAAAGAACAAAATGATGACTAAACAATTTTTGAACAACTACATTGAAACCTAGAATGTTTTTATATGTTCATCAACTGCCCACTGACTTTAACACTACTCTGCCACCCTGTTTAGTTTGTCATTTTTTTTATGCTAACAGATTAAATATCTCTGCCAGGAAGTGGCTAAATTTGATGAAAGGCTTATTTTATTTTTTTATTTTTTAATGTAAAATTTGTTTGAGCCAGTTTTAACACTCTGTACATCAATCACAAAGGAATTATCAGTGGTCAGGAATAAGAGCAAATCTTACTGATAGACTAAAGCTTGGATGTATATTTGTTCTTGAACATTTGTATAAAATATGCAATTCCTACTTCACCATGACTAGCGATTAAATAAATTTGCTTATTTCACATCAAATAGAAATGATGGACTTACATATGTGTAAAAGACTTTATTGAACAATGAGACTTAATTACATCATGGCTGATATTAGTTCCTGTATACTATAGGCAAAGACTCTAAAGTTTGGGTGCATGATCCCCTGATAAGGGAATATCTTTAAAATATATAAAAAAAATCAATGTATTTTTTCTCTTTAGTGGAAAAAAGAAATGACAAATTGTCTTGTCATTCTTGGAGGAAGTGCTTTTTTTATATTGTGTTATTGTTGTTATATATATAGTAGAATCCCTCATCTCCAGACACGATTTTGATGTATATATTTGAACTATTTGGGTGATATGCAATTGATTTGAAATTTGTTTTTCAGGAAATTTACTTTGGATAATTGCTTATGCTTATTTCACCCTAATGGCTTATGCTTATTTCATCCTAATGGCTTGTATTGCTACAAAATATGATGGGAATAAGAGGAAAAGAATGACTTTGGAATTAATACAAAAAGTGGAAATTTTAAACAGACTAAATGCTGGTGAAAGTTCATTGTAACTAATCGGTGAGTTTAACATAGGAAACTCAACATTGAATGATATAAAATCTTCCAAGGAAACTATTCTGCAGCATTCACACTGTCACAATGAACACAGAAATAAAAAACATGATTGTGATGAAACCTGGACTGAAATTGAAAAAGCTATTGAAAAGGTGGCCAGTTTTATGGAAAGAAAGTCAGCATTGAGCTATGATAAATGCAATAATGCACGTAGTTAAAAATGTTCTTTCATTTAAAAAATTTCAAGAACAAAAACAAAACGATGTGGAAAAAGTTGAGAATGACATTAGAAGAGAAAGAATCATCATGCAACAGCGATTTTTTTTTTTTTTTTTTTTTTTTTTTTTTTTTTTTTTTTTTTTTTTTTTGTTACATTGTCTTGCATAGGTGGCATACTTAATTTAATGAATTTTCATTAACATTGCATAATTTATTTCATTTTCCTTAAAATCAATTGCCTTATATTTCACTCACCATTAACTTATTTTGTTTACTATAAAATATTGAAAATGTTAAACCTGATTTCAATTCTTTATTTTAATCTAAATACAATCCGTTATATCCAGGCCTTCCTAGTCTGGTTGTCAGGGATTCTACTGTATATGTGTGTCTGTGTATGGTTTGGTTTATTTTGTTTTATGGCATATCAAACTCAATGGGTTACTTAATGCTGCCCAAATTTTTAGAATAGCTTCGTATGAATAGAATGTATTCTTTGTAAGAAATCAGGTTTCATTGACGCATTTTTGTAAAGATGGTTTTTGTCACATCAAATGGTATTTTTTTTTTTTATGTTTTTCTGGTATTTTTACTATAAAAATCTGTTTTCATACCTCCATTGTGTTTTGACCCCAGCTGGGGATTGTTTTTTAGCTGGGACCCTAACAGGTGCTACCACCCTGGGCCAGGGGGGACCTTGGAAAAGCAATTAAGAGGTGGTTCCATGCTCCCTAAAACCTAAGGCCATATGCAGCTTATCGTCTTCACCAGGATGAACACATTAGTTGGTTCCAATCTTGCTGGTAATGACTGCAAAACACTTTCCTCTCCCTAATTTATAGGCAGAAGCAC
>OZ038480.1:650287-667787 GCA_964036315.1 Acanthosepion esculentum | reverse complement strand
GAAATTAAATAATATCGTTGTTTTATTCAGTTTTGTATGTTACAATTCAGAGCTAATTTTCAGGTAGAGGGGGGGTTATTTAATTTAATTTAAATAAAAAACAATACAAAACACATTTGCTTTCCTCCAGAGCCTTGTGCTTTTAACTTATAAAATTGCTAAATTGGGCAGTATTAAATTTCTAGGGTTTTCATAAAATTAGTTGGGGCGGGGGGTAATAAATATAAAAAAATTGAGATTTTTGAGATGAAAATCAAAAGAATCCTCAAATAAAAGAACAGTAATGAAAGACAGTTAATTAATGAATTAACATTTTTAAAATCAATATGCAAATTATTTAAACCAGAAGAGTGATATTGCATAGAAGTAGATAATATATATAATATAGATATTGAGCTTTTAGTGTGTAAATTACTCTGGGTAGTTGTAACACTCTTTTTATCATCTCTCAGTTGCATCTTTGTCTTTTGGCAGAGTGCACTCAAGGGTGGCTCTGTCAAAGGACAGTAACAACTGAGGAAAATTATACTGAGAGGTTCCCACCATGGAGAACAGCTGCCTGAGGCCGCACCCTTTCATTGCATTAGTGAGTGATTGGGGCTCACGCCGAGGCCAGCACAACCAATGGCTGCTGGCAATTTTGGTTCCTAGGCCAGGTGTATGCATTCTGGCTCCCCATGTTAAATTGACCTTGTTAAGGGGGTGTTGAGTAAATACCAAATTATTAAAAAGCCCCAGCTCTACTTTATAGTCTCAGAATTTTTGGGAGAATTGAGCTCCAATTTTGCATTTTTTTTCTATAGATTCTATAATATAGGTTTTACTTAATTAGCTATTGTTTTTCTAACTCTTCAAATGTTGAATGTATAACTAATTCTAATTTCTATTTTTCCATCTTTACACTATATTACTTTTATCTTATAAATTGTCCCCTGTTATGTCACCCATGAAATAAAATAATTCTTTGTTCGAAAAATAAAGACATAATATATGTCAAATCATTTTCAAATTAAGTAGCAGCAAAAGAACTTTGAACTTTTTTAAAGGTAAGCTAGCTCCATTCACACAAACCGCACTGGAGGATTGATTGGTGATGGAGGAGTTCTTGTGGTGAATGTGCAAATTGTAATAGTGGTTTACCTACTCCACGTCACTGGCAAGTATTGTATTTTGTTGATGTCCTAAAGATTAGCATTTCATTTTCAATCTCCATTTTAGCTCTTCTTCATCCAGTAATCCTTTCTAGGTTACAACATTTTGGTGACAAGGATTTGACCAAACTCAAATGTTCACCAGTATATTTGGCAAACAAAGATTTCAACAGAACAGAACTCCCATAAATATTCATGAATATGATATGAAATTGGCAAAACTTGCGTAAAAATGAAGGCTACGTTGTACCAAAGCTACAAAGCATTTTTGACTACAAAGATTTTCTAAGGATTATGTGGATATTAACCAAGTTGCTTGAAATACAATATTCAGAAAAATACAGGATATTATTCCAACTACAAAAACTGGAAACTGAAAATTTGTATTTTTCAATTTACAAAAATCATGTATTGTTGAGAGGGTTTCTCAGTGTAAAGGAAATTAACATTGGAAGTTAATTAGTAGGAAGATTTAAAGTGTTTTTGAGACAGTTGTTTTTTTGTTTTTTTTTGTGTTTAAACAGAAAAATATACTTTTGTGAAAAGTTAGTTTACATAATAGTACAAAATGGAGAATTTTAAAACAACTTTGCTGGACATATTGAAACAAGACAAATAACGGAGACATTATGAATAAAGACTTGAAAAATTTGAGGAATTGTTTGTAGAATAACAACAGAAAATGTCAACGAGTAAAAAGAACAAAGATTCAGGTGTTTTTTCACAGGACGTTATCGTCAATGTGATTGCTGAATTCTATTATGTGCCAGAAGAGGTAACATTTTTGTCGTATTTCTGTAGATACGAAGACCTTTTACAAAACGGACTGTTCAAATTGCTCTGACCACAAAAAGGTCAGACTAGTGCTAAGGAAACTAAAAAAGGAAGATGAAGATTTCACAATGTTCATTAGCATTATGAATGATCAGTGTGAGGGGTTCAAACTGGCAGAATTAAGCCCTGACAATTTTAAATGCCTGATATTTGTTCACAGGTTGGTGTTGGCAAGATGCTGAAATCAGGAAAAGTTTTTAAATAAACTTTAAAACAAACCCAATCTGGCTTTACGTAACCTAGCAGAAGATTATCAGATGTTTATAAATGTTTGACAAGATGCCAAAGATATTGAAGTAAGCAGCGTGTCGCACACATTAAAAAGTGCGTCAAGCAAATAAAGTGAAGAACAACATTTTTATAATGACTGTCCATACAAAAATAATGTTTTTGTTACAAAAAAAAAAAAAGACATAAGTTTTTAAGCATAATAAATGTATATACATAGAAAAAAAAATAGGAAAACCAATGTTAATGGTTACCAAGAAAAACGCTCATAGTTTTACAGGACAGAAAATAAAATTTGAAGGGGAATTTATAGCGAATGTGACATTGAACAGGAAAATGTTGAAATTAAGACTAATGAAAAATACAAATAGCCTTTCTGGAACAAACTGGATGGAGCAGTTTAAGTTATGAAATGGACCAATCAGTTCCTTTTGTCAAGAAGTTAAAGGTTTTACCAACGAAGCAGAACGTTTAAAGAAAGAAATTCCCAGAGGTATTTTCTGGTGGATTAGGTAGATGAAATAAAATTTTGAGCTAAAGGGAAATGTACAACGAGCCTTCAAAAAGCAAAGGAATGTACCCTTTGTATCATTAAAACTGATCAATGATGAGCTTGACAGACAAAAAAAAAATGGGTGTTTTGTCTAAAGTTGACTATGGCGATTGGGTTTCACCAACACTTTATATATATATATATATATATATATATAGAAAAAGTCTAAAGAGATACATGTCTGCATGAATTTCTCCACTGGCTTAAATGATGCCCTCAAAAGTTATCATTACCCACTTCTGGAGCTGGAAGAGGTTTTTGCGCAACTTAGCAGGGGTAGGATGTTTTTGAAAATTGACCTAAGCGACGCATATCTTCAAATTGAAGTGGACAGTGAATGTTCCAAATTACTTATAATAAACACAAATTGAAGAATATATAAATTCAATCATTTGGCTTTCAGAATAAAGGTTGCCACAGGTGTTTTTCAGCAAGTAATGGATATGATACTTTGTGGACTCAACTTTGCAGTTGCTTATCTAGACGTTATTTTGCTGAAAAGTGGAAACTCAGAACAACACAGATGTTTTCAAGGTTTTCAGAAGAATTCAGAACTATGGATTCAAGCTGAAAGATGAAAAATGGGACAAATAATTGACAAAAATGGCAGGAGACCAGATCCAGCAGGAACCAGTGATATAAAAGACATGCCTGTTCCTGAAAATGTCAGCTCCCTACAAAGTTTACTGGGTTTGGCAAATAATTACAATGTATTTATGCCAAACATGCATTGTTTGCGAGCTTTGTTAAATAGACTATTAAAAAAAGACTTTAAATGGATTTTGACAACGGAGTGCCAGGAAGCATTTGAAAAAATTAAAGGAATGCTAACGTCAGATTTGTTTTTGACACATTACAATCCCCCCTCCACCCAAAAAATCATAGCAAATGATACTAGTTCATACAGAATAGGAGCCTGCTTTATGCATAAATTCAAAGATAGCTTGATTAAACCAATTGCACACTCATCCAGGATGCTTCTTCCAACTGAAAAGAATTAGAGAAGGAGAGTTTAGGGATTGTGTTTACCCTTACAAAATTTCATAGATTTATCCACTGAAGGTTTACCTTATAAACGGATTACAGACCATTTCTAGCTAATTATAGGTCCAAAAAAGGCCTACTGAACCATACAGCTAATAGATTATAATGATTGGGAACCATCTTATTGAATTACAATTTCAGGATGGAATTCTTGCCATCAAGTAAATTGAGTCATGCAGATGGATTGTCCAGAATTATCCAAAAAAATAGTGAAACTTTGGAAGAAATGGTTATTGCTTCTTTACAAGTGGAAGTAAGAGATAAAAAATGTTCTATGCAATACTGTGGGAACTACTTGTGACTTTAGAAGAAATAAAAAATAGTGTTGGATGACAATTTTATTGTGGAAATGAAGAAAAAACTAAAAGACAGGAGTAAAACAGAATCCAAGGTATATTCAATCTGCAATGATGTTCTCATGTATAGCAAAAGAGTGGTGGTACCTTTATCACTACGGAAACAAATCCTGAAAGAATTCCACACAGGACACCCTGGTATGTGCAGAATGAAAAGCTTAATGAGAAGTTATGTATACTAGCATAGCATGGATAGAGACATTGAATGTTTGGTAAAGTCATGCAAAGGCTGCGCTTTGGCAGCTAAAGCACCACCAATAAGGTTCAACACATGGCCAGAAACTGACTGCCCATGGTCACATCTGCATATTGACTTTGCTGGTCCACTTAATGGTTCATATTATTTGATCATTGTAGACAGTTTTTCTAAGTGCCCAGAGATATCGAGCTGTAAGAAACCACCCATGGAAGTAGTAATTGGGTTTCTACATGAACTGTTTGAGGTTCGGGGCACCAGATTCTATTGTTTTGGCTAATGGCACCCAATTTACATCAAAAGAATTCAAGAGATTTTGTAAAATGCTTGTGATAGAGCACATAACTGCCCCTTACCATCCAAGAAGCAATGGCCAGGCAGAGTGAATACCTTTTAACAGGGCCCTAAAAAAATCCAACGGTTGCTCCATGGATGTAGTATTGCAACAGTTTCTACAAGTGTTTTGGCTTACACCAAATAAAAATGCGCCTTTCGCCATGACTCCAGCAGAAATTGTGTTTGTGCGGAAAATAAGATCAGTCTTTGACAAGCTGATACTGAATAAAAAAGTCGAACATCTGGTACAAAAAACTGGAAATAAATTTTACAAAGTGGGTGAAAATGTTTTTTTACTGAATGCATCAGACAGGGAAAAGATATTGGGAAGTTGGAAACTTCGTCAAAATCTGTAGGATGAAATATTTAGTCATGGGACCGAAAATGGTGGACAAAAGGCACTTGAATCCAACAAAAGTAGGCATATAAATAAAGAGAATGATACTCCTGTGGATATTGAGCATGTGGAAGTTCTTTTCGACACATTTGATGTGCCCATTCCTTGGAAAGCTCCTGAGACAAAAATCCAAAAAAGATGAAAAGGGATACAGAGAGAATTGACATTAACCAGTAAAGGAAGATATTTACTCTGTGCAGAGTAAATCTAAAAAAGGAGGTGTTGTATACTGTACACCCATGAGCACTAATGGATATGTCCCAATCTTCATAAATGTTTGACACTATTGTAAGAGTGGGTTAATATACTGTCTAAGTAGTCCACCACTAGCAATGGATTACCTATTTCATGCTGCTGATGTTATAAAGATTACCATTTAATTTCCAACCTCCATTTTGGTTATTCTTCATTCAGTAACCCTTTCTAGGTTACTACACTCTACCTTTTCATTTATAAATGCAATGGAATGTATAAATATAAACTTGCGATTGAAATCAATGACCAGATAGATTCTTTGAAATGCTCCTCAAACTTGATAAAAACATCAATAATTATTTCCATAGTTAATGTGCATGATTATACATTGGTGATGGATATGTATATATTTAATAAGTTTACTTAACCTGGCTTGTTCACAGGAATGAGGCCACCTACTAAAGATATTTCTCATTGCACAGACAATGGTTGGCAACATTCCAAGACCCTCAACAGATGTCTGATTGTATAGAACATAATTTCCCATATATTATTATATTGACATTATTTTTTTTAAATAAATTAGAAACATCAAAGACTGACAACATTATTACTACTAATAATAATATAGAATGGTTATGGCAATATACTGAAATAATTTATAGGTAAGATTCATTCTTAATACAGATTTTAACAACCTTAGTCCTGGGAATGATGATAAACTACATCCAGCAGCAAGGCCTTTGATTGGGATATTGGTGGTTTTGAAGAGCATGGAACTACCTCTTAATTACTATTGCTCCCAGGTTTACCCAAATCGAGAGTAGTAACACCTGTTAGGGTACCAGCTATAGTAAAATGGTGAACCCCCAAACAAACACAGAACACAATGAAAATACATTTTTTTATAGTAAAAAGACCAACAATATATATTTACAATAACATTACCAATAACATTACCAACAACATGCACATACTAACAAATTGTAGTGACTTCACTCAAATCAATTTAAAATATGTTATATAGGAATAGTGTCAATGGTGACACTGTAGTTTAAACATAGATCACCACTGAGCAAACACTGGTGATCTCATTATTGAATTAAGTAGCCCACATGACCATAGGAAATGCATAAGTAGAAAGTCTAGTGATGTCTAAACAATCGCTACATTCTAGTCTATCCTCTATGCTATTTAGATTGCTATTCTACTCTATCCCCTATTACTATACAGACTGATATTCTTTACTCTATTCCCTATACTATTTCTCTATATGAATTACTATTTGGTGGTTACTTTATGAGTGAGTATTATTGAGCAAGTACTATTAGTGCAAGTGCTATTTGAAGGTGTTTGACACCAGTATTGTTTCAACAGTGTACTATAGTTGTATCTGCGATTACAAAGTCTCTACTACAACAAGCATTATGAAGTGACAATGAGTATTCATTGACATCACAAAAGTTGGCAACAAGTGTTCATTGATACCACAAAAGTGGTGACAAGGATGTGCAAGAATTTCTTGAACTTACACAAGGATTCATTCCGCAGAGTATAGAAAAATGGAAGAACTAAAAGTTATCATGGTTGAAATGTTGGTGCTACAGAAGCAAGAACAACATTTGCAGCAACAAACTGAACAACAAATACAGTTACGACTACAACAACAGTAGTTTGAGTTGTTTACCAAAACCATGGAAGGAAAAACTTCAGATTCATTCACTCCAGATGCAGTTGCTAATTCAATCAGTGAATTTGAAAATAATCCAGATGAAGGGATAACTCTTCTAGCTTATTATAGAAGATATAAAGGGCTCTTCAAAGGGGATTGTTCGCATTGGATTGATGAAAAGAAAGTTTGGTTATTATTAAGGAAATTGTCCCCCTGCAGAACATGAAAAATATGTGAATTATATTTTGCCAAAACAACCAGGAGAGAGAAATTTTGATGAGACCGTTCTAATACTATCAAAAATTTTATGTGATAGGAGTTCCTTATTTAATACACAATGGCAATGTCTTAGTAAAGTTTGACAATGAAGATTTTGTCACTTATGCAGGAGTCATGAATGGAGAATGTGAAAAGTTCAAGTTAAATGAATTAACTCCAGATTTATTTAAAAGCCTGATATTCATACAGGGTTTAACTTCTAATAAGGATGCAGAGATAAAACCCAGGATACTTACTAAATTAGAAATGGATTCCAAATTAACTTTCCAGAAAATAGTGGAAGAATGTTAATGTATTGTGAATTTGAAACTCGATGCCGCAAGGATTGAGGAAAAAGACAATTCATAAGTACATGGTGTCTGACCATCTAAGAGAATAAACTAAAAATGTTTTTCAACTCCGAACAGAACAGGAAAAAGATGATAAACCCCCCTTCAATACCTAATACTTGTCATGGTTGTGGAGGTAAGAATTTTAAAAGTGATTTATTTATTTTAAAAAAAAATTTTTTCCAAGAACAAAAAATGTTATCAATGTAGGAAATTAGGACACAAAACTATACGTTGCAGATACAAAAAATGGAGGAAAAATAAAATATGAACATAAATACATGGAGTAATGATAAGAAGCCTAAAAAGGAAATTAATAAGACATCTCAAAAAATTTAATTTGTTTTTGTGCAAATTAATAATGTAAAATTAAAATTACAACTCTACACAGGATCTGATATTACTATTACAAATGAACAGACATGGAGAAAAATGGGTAAACCCAGTTTATTGACATCTGATAAAGTTGTGCATGGAGTCTCAGGAAAGAGATTGAACTGTTTGGGTGAAATCAGTTGTAACATTTCTTTTGTGGGAAAAACCCCAAAAGCAGTGGTGTTTCGTATTAAAGAATACTGCTAATTTCTTTGGAACAGACTGGATTGCATTATTTGATATTTGGAACATTCCAATTCTTTTTGCAACAAGATAGATGTTGTTATGACCAGTATTAATACAGCAACTGAAAAATTAAAAAATGAACTGAAAAAGACTTTCAGAAGTTTTCTCAAAAGGTTCAGAGACATGCATGAAAGCCAAACCTAAGTTTGAGTTAAGAGAATATAACACCAGCATTTAAGCCAAAAAGAAGTGTACCTTTTGCAGCTTTAGATCCAATTAATAATGAATTGGACAGACTAGAAAAATTAAGTGTCATCTCAAAAATAGACTATTCTGTTTAAAAAAAAAAAAAAAAAAAAAAAAAATAATAATAATAATAAAATCTGCATATGTGTTGAATATGGCTAAATGAAAGTTTAAAACAACATAAACACCCGTTATCAAATCCAGTGGAAATTTTTGCCTAATTGAATGGAGGTAAATTTTTTTTCTAAATTGGATCTCTCAGATGCTTATCTACAAGTACTAATAGACAAAGAGTGCTCAAAGTTATTAGCAATTAATACTCATCGAGGGTTATACAAATTTATTTGGCTTCCTTTCAGCATAAAGGTAGCACCAAGCATATTCCAACAGATAATGGATATGATGCTTGCTGGTTTGGATTGTACTCAAGCATATTTAGATGATGTACTTATTAAAAGTAAGAAAAACCGAAAGCAACATGGAAGATGTAAAAGAAAAGAAAAAAGTCTTTGAGAGAATTAAGGAATATGGTTTTAAGATTAGTGAAGGAAAATGCAAATAGTTTGTCCAGACTTAAATATTTAGGACAAATTATTAATGAAAATAGTAGATGACTGGATTCTTCAATGGTGACTGCAATAAAAGACATGTGCACCTCAACAAATTTAACTTGCACACATTTTTAGGATTGCTAATTACTATCATATATATATTGTGTGTGTGTGTGAAACATGCACAAATTAAGAGCACCTTGAATAGCCTGCTAAAGAAAGATGTGAAATGGGATTGAACAGATAAATGTCAAAGTGCTTTCGAAGAGATCAAGTCGGATTTGTCACCAACTCATTTTGACCCTAAATTAAAGATTGTGGTTGCATCAGATGCATGTCATTCGGGTATCTGAGCAATGATACTACACAAATATGAGGACAGAACAACTAAACCAATAGCTCATGCTATAAGATCATTGATTGCAGCTGAAAAAAAGCTACAGTCAGATAGAAAAGGAAGCAGTTAAGATTTAAAGGAAAAAATATTACTGGAAATAATGCATTTTCATTATGTAATAATGTACTTATGTATGCAGAAAGAATTGTCACACCAGCATCATTGCAAAAATGTATGCTCAAGGAAATTTTACATAGGACATCCAGGAATTTCTAGAATGAAATCCTTAACTAGGTGTTATACTTACTGGCCAAAAATGAATCAAGATATCGAAAATTTAGTAAAATCTTGAAGAGGTTGTGCTCTGGCAGCAAAGTCACTGGCTATCAAAGTTCAACCTTAGCTGAAAACTGGTATGCCATGGTCTAGAATACATATAGTCTTTGCAGTACCATTAAATGGAGCATACTATCTAGTGGTAGTTGATAGTTATCAAACAGCCAGAAATATTAAAATGTAGAAGACCGACTACCACAGCATCAATAAATTTCCTACATAAGATTTTTGCAAGGTTCAGTATTCCTGACTCTATTGTTTCAAATAATGGGGCTGAGTTCACATCTAGTGAATTTTAAGTTTTTTTTTGCAAATCATTAGCAGTAGAACATATTACAACTCCCCCTTATCACCCAAGTTCAAATGGACAAACAGAATGGTTTGTCAATACTTTTTTAAAAGGGCACTAAAAAAGTCTGAGGGAGAAGAGTCAGATAAAATAATGCTACAGCAATTTTTGAGTGTTTATAGAATAACACCAAACCCAAATGCCATGTCTGGAATGTTGCCTGACGAGTTGATGTTCACCAGGAAGATTAAGTCCATATTTAACAAATTACTACCAGAACGGAAGACAAGAACATCAAGGAATCAAAATAATATAAATGAATATTTGAAACCTGGTGTTAAGTGTCTTAAAATGTACCAACATGGAAAGGAATTCTGGGAAGATGGCGTTATTAAAAAAAACTGATATATACATGGTACAAAGATGGGAACATAAGCAACACCTTAATCAGTTAAAACAGAGATTCACTGATTTAGTAAGTCCACAAAAAGATGTACTGATGTAAATATTGTTTGACATGTTTGATGTACCCACACCACCAGAAATTAGTGAACCAAGGAGGTACAATACAAGAAAAAGAACAATGGAACATTTGAATATTGAACCAAAGCTGAAGAAATATAGACTCCAGAGGAAGTCATCTCAAAGGGCAGGTGTTATATAGGAATAAAGAGTTGTTGCCAACACTTGAATTTGAACATAGATCGCCAGGGACCAAACACGGTTGATCCCATTATTGAATTAAGTGACCATAGAGGAAATGCATCCAAGTTCGCAAGAAAATTAAATGAAGTGAGTTCATTTGATAGTTTGAGTAGCTGCTGGTTGTAATGGTTAGAATTGAAGTCATAAAGAAATCTTCCTGTATTTAGGAAATTTTCTTTGTAAAACTGGGCTAAAAAAGAAAAACAACTTGTGTCAGTCACCACAATTATTTCTGGAATATAAAATTTTGGATTTACATTTTATCTGCTTTCTTTTTCTTTCCCTTTTTTTTTTTTTTATGGGTGTGGTGAAATTTTCACCCCCTCAACATTCCCTACACTTTATGGCTTCTCTTTTGGTATATTTAGATTGCCAGCATCTTTGCTCATGTGTTTTAGGACTGTTAAGTTTTTAGGGTTGACTATGGTTACCTGAACCTAAAATTGCAGAGATATATTGATAGATGATAACTACGGGTATTGAAAATTTCTTTGACTAACCTACTATACAAAAATCTAAATTTTTTTTTATTTTATTTATTTATTTTTTTTTATTCCTTCTTGGCCACATTGGACACTTCAACAATTCTTATATATTTTTCCCTTAATAAAAGCTACTGGACACATGAACCTTCTTGATGTTTTTATTCTAGAATACATGTAACAAGGTTTTTTCTCTTTTTGAAAATTTGGCCCTTTGTAAAAGGATTTTTATGTAAATTTTATGCTGTTAGACTCCGTTTTTCCAATTGTATCCTAGCACATTAACTCAATCCTGATGTCATTATTTCATTAATTGCATACCTGTGTACTTTTGATACCTTTCCCTTTGAAGTTGGTCTCTTTTCAGGTAATGTTACCCAGCACGTGTAGAAAAGTAAAAATACAGACATTGATTTTTAGCCCATCCTGTCAAATTATGATTTCTCTCAGTTTCTAAGTGAGTTTTCATTCTCCTGGAAATAAATCTGCATTAATTCATTTGCTGTCATCTATAAATAACACTGTTATTTAATAGAGTTCTGCCTAATGCACATATTGATCTTCTGTGTATCAACCAAGACTCTCCTTTTGTCATTCTTTTATTTCCCACTCTAATTCTCACTTGATAAACTTGTTATCATCTTTTAAAATCAGAAGGTAAATATACACTTGTGTTGATTACAAGATTACTTGTTTTGTTGTTCAGTCATTGCATTCTTATTAGTGAATCCATTTCTTTTTTTTCTTTTTTTTCTAACCAAAATGGGTACTTGTGTAGTAATTCTTATTTTTAATGTCCTAAGTTCTTGATGCGCAGAAGTTTATGCAACTAAACACTGCTATATAATTATAGTCTGAGGCATTCTTGACTAATGAATCAACTAAAAATTGCATAGTGGTGTGAAAATGACAAATTAAGGCCTGTTATGAATACTATCTAATAAAAATCACCATTCACTGCAGGCCATCTTGGATGTCATGCAATGACATGCTCTTAAATAGTTACTAGTTACATTATGGTGTTTAGACTATATTTTTACTAGTTTTATTTAATATGATTGCTACACCCTTCTGTGGTAGCTATTTACTAAGATTAGCCTGGTACAAGATGAATATGAGCAGAAGGACTAATAAGAGTGTGTTCATCTAAGGGTCTTATTACTTTGAAAATCAGAATATATGAAACAAATGTTAAAAGATAACATTTCTTTACAAGAAGGTTGTTGAAATGTTTGCAGCCAACCCATTTCCCAAAATTCATTTACTTATTTTTGATCATGAAAATAGATTTGATATTTTTTTATTTTTTTATTTTTATTTTTTATTTAATTTTATACAAATTCTTTTATATACAATGTCTCTTCAGGAAATTGGTGATCATGGCTCTCCACAATTTCCTGTCCTTTGTAGCTCTTAATAAATTTTGCCTTTCTGCTATCTCTCCAAATCCCTGTTCTGCCATTCATTTATGAAACCTCATTAGGTAGGTTATGTGCTCTTTTCCTGTCCCTTTTGGATTCAATCTGTCCTGTGAGTGTCAGATTTTCCAAGTCCTCTTTTTTTCATTATGTAACCTAGAAATTTCAAATGTCTTCCTAATAGCTGTGTGTCATTTTTGCTTCTGTTTTCTCTAAAACTTTGTCAGTGATCACCTGTTCAGTCTATGATATTCTCAGCATCTTTCTATAGAACCAAAATCTCAAAGCTTTTCATCTGTGATGCGATTTACATTGTTTGAACTGTTGTCCTCATCTTTATTGCCATATTCATAATGTTTCAGTCGTCATACTCTCTGGCCTTCTTCAGGTGATTGGAATTTCAAACTGAACCCTTTATTTCATCTACTGGGGTAGATTGTTCTAGTTCCACAGGCTATGCTTCCAGATTTTTTGGTTATCTCCCTTTAACTCAGCTCTCAATTTTTGTTCACCACTGCAGTAGCCAGGTATTGAACTTGTAACTCTTTGGGTCAAGTCACTGGATCCAACCAATGCTTTTATCCACTGGGCCATCTTTCCTTGAGTTGTGAGTTCAATACCTGGATACTGCAGTGGTCAACAAAAACTTAGTTGAGTTAAAGGGAGATAATTGAAATATCTGGAAGAGGCATGGTATGTAGAACTAGAACAGTCTACCCCGGTGGACAAAATAAAGAGTTCAGTTCGAAATTCCAATCACCTGAAGAAGGCTGGAGTATACAACAGCTGAAATGTCTTGAATATGGCAAAAAGATGAGGACAACAGTCGGAACAATGTAATTAATTACAATACCACATCTCAGAAATATAGTCGGATACTGTGATGAGATTCATTTTAGATTTATAGAATTTATCTTATAATTATTTCTAAATAAGGGGAAACTATTCTGTAATTAACCAAACTCCAACTACATTTAAAAGTTATAGTTAGGCTTTACTTGTACTTCTACTAATTTCGAGGCTTATGGCCATATCATTTTGAAACACCAGTTCTCATACCATCACCAAAGTTAAGCAATGTCAAGCTTAGTCCTTATGTGACACGAGGCCAAAAATATGGGGTACCCAGTGAGGATCACTCTTTTTTCAGTTCTAATTGATCTAGTGAGACAAGCTTGCTAACCATTACACCACATCAAGGTGTCCACTATAAGCTTGGATGTTTGCATGATTTAATGGATAATGGCTCAGAATGGGGAAATTGGAGAGCAGAGTTCTAATTCCAGTCAGGTCAGTTATATTCACTTATGCACAAATAACCTTAGGAAAGGTATGAATCCACATCTTCTCCCCCAGCTATGGGTTAATTAGTAGAACTTGTATTAGTAAATAATTATCTCCAAAAAATTCTTACAATCATACAAATATTTTCTGGTTTTAAGCATTAGGAGATAAGAGCCGCTCTAGTGTCCGAAAAGTTGAATGACTAAAATAATGACTGGGAAAATCCATCAGTCCGGTAATACATGACTTGAGAGTGGTTGGTACAAAAACCAGCCAGCTAATCAGATTGCTTCTCATATTTCTTGCACATCTAGGCCTTTCAATGGTGGTTTCTATGATAGTTTGCTATGTTCTGTGATTTTTATATTGATTATTTTTGTGTGTTCCAAGTGAGGGCTTGTGAAAAGGGCTCCATCTTGGCACTGAAACCCTAAATGTGGATCCATCTCCAAAGGGTTAAATAAGGGTTGATAAGCCTGAAATCAATCCATCTACTAATCAGCAATAGCTGAATATTAAATGCTATTTAGAACATACATGAATGCATACAATTTAAATGAATTGGTTTTGTAATATTGTGTGTAAATATTCTTGATGGTATAGAAAATAAAAAGAAATTAATATTTTTTTTTTGTATTATATCTTTTTCTTTTCATTTTTTTAACATTTTTGTAGTTGTGTATCTTGGCTTGGGAAAGTAGTAGTACTTTTAGGAATAGATATTAGAAAAAATCTGGGGAGCAGACTTATATTTTGATAAGATTTGATAACTTTTCCTTTTGATAAGTGTGGTGTTTTTTAGATCAAAGTTGTGATTTAATTTATTTGTATGTATAATTAATGCATTTGATAAATTGTGTATACGATCACTTTTGTGTTCATAGATACAAAAAAAAAAACATTATTGACAACAAGCTAGATAAAATGGATAGATAATATTACCTCCATAACATCCACTATCCAAAAGAATTTATCTAATCAAACCATCAAAATAATAACAATCATATCCAAAACTATCATGGATATGATCAGAACCAAAAATACCCATAACAACAATAATTCTGAAGCAGGTATATAAATTAAATTGCCAGGATTGTTCCTCACAATACATGCAGAAATTTAAAAAATGTATCTATGAACACAAAAGGGATCTTATACACAACTATTTATCAAATACATTAATTATACATAGAAATAAATTCAACCACAACTTTGGTTTAAAGAATGCTACACTTATCTAAAGAGTAATTTACTTAGAAAGAAAATTCTCAATAATGCTGCTATTGAATTTCATCAAAATATAAATCTGTGCCACAGATTACTACTTTCTCAAGCCACTATATCTTTTGTTTAAAATATATTAGGACCTTGAATAAGTTGTCACTGATATTTTCATGAAAAGTAATGTTTTATTTACAAAAATTAGTAAGAAACCTGTCACTGAAAGTATTGTCCATTGCTAGCCACAATTTTTTCCCATCTTTTTGGCAGCATTTGAATTCCACATTGGAAAAATGGCACTTCTTTTGAGGCTAACCAGGACTCTGCCCATTTTTTTGCATCTTCATAAGAATAAAAGTGCTGCTCAACCAGACCATGTGCCATTGATCGGAACATGTGATAATCAGATGGACCAATGTCTGGTGAATATGATAGGTGGGGTTGGACTTCTCATTTAAACGTTTCTAAGTAGGTTTTCACCTGTTGTCATGTTGCAAAATCACTTTGTCATGTCTCTGCTTGTATAGCGGCCATTTGGCTCAAATGCATCAATCGTAGTCGATAGTGATCTCCCGTGATGGTTTGGTTGGTTGGTTTGAGCAGCTCATAAACTACACCCAAATGATCCCACCAAATGCAGAGCAGAAGCTTTGAACCATAGATATTTGGCTTTACTACTGATGTTCATGCATAGCTGGGCTTACCTCATGATCTTCTATGCTTAGGGTTATCATAGTGTATCTACTTTTCATCACTGGTTATGATATGATGCAAACAACCTTTTCTTTTCTGCTGTTGAAGTAGCTGTTCACATGTGACAAGATACCACTTGATATCTCTTGCCTTCAACTTGTACAACACCCAATGTCCTTGCTTTCAAACATTTTGAAACTGTTGTGTGATCAACTCCTAATGATTCTGAAAATTCAGCTTGCACCTGATATGAGTTTTCATGAAGTAATGCCTCCAATTCTTTGTCTTCAAACTTTTTTTGTGTGCCAGTGTTATTTAACTTAAATACTTCAAAAATAATGATTTTGATGTTGAAGCCAATCTCTGCATGTTGCTGTAAGTCTCAACAAGAATTTGGTGTGTTTTACCTGCAGATTTCTTTTGAATAAAGTAGTGCAGTAAAATTCCCTGCAAATACACTTTCTTTGGCACATAATCTGACATGTTTAACACTATGAAAAACAAAGTTGTTTACATTTTGGTGAAATGACATACACTGAATTTCAAGCCTGCTTATAGTACTTCCTTATAAATGCATTACCAACTGAAACTACACTCATGCACTTCTGGGAATGCCATCTGTTGGAAAACAGAACTTATTCAAGGTCCTAATAATAAAAACCTATATTAAAGTGCTGTATTTTTAAGCCATCATTATTTCATACAGCGATTAGTAATCTTTTCATTCAGATTTTCTTTTGAACAAGCTCCTATTGTAACAATAAATACTGATGGTTGGTTAGATTTTGAGAAGTTGGTCTGACTAAGAACTTTTCTGCACTCTTGCATATCTTGACAAACCAGCATTCATTCAACAATTGGTAAAAAAGTAAATAAATATTATAGTATCCAAGCTTCCCCATCCACTTGATAGTTAAATATCTCTGTGATACATGTTTACTTTAATATGTTGTGTAGGGTGGGGATGCTAAAAAAATTTTTTCTAATATCATGAAGTCATTGAATACTCCAATCTTGTCTGGTATTTTTTTCTTCTCTTTTGGAAGCTAATGATGTGAAATTAAAGAGAAATATAATAATGTGTTACATCAAGTTAGGATAAGATTTAAATTTGTTTTTGTAACTATTTGTTGGGGAGCCTCATATGAAGAGAAGGCTGGAGACAAAGGAAATGTGGTTCTACAGAAGGATACTAAGAATAACACAGCGTATAAGCAATGAAAAAGTGTTAAAGAAAATGGAAACAAAAAAGCCATCTGAAATTTCTTGTACACATAATGAAGAAGCAGGGCTTGTGAGTATTTGACACTCACAAGACATAGTAAAGAGGGAAAGGGGGAGGCAGTGATCACCCCACCACCTGACCAGCTTGTATGCATGAATGGCAGAACTGGGCAGGAGGCTTGTCAAAAAGACAACTGTTACTAAGAACAACAAAGTAAGGTAGTTGTGGGGAACCATGATTGCCCACGTATTGAAGAGACATTGCATATAAATGCATGTGGTGGGTGTGGCATCCTTTTTAGATTTTACAAGCCCCTGGGTTGCTGCAGTCCAAATCCACTCTTCAGAGCCATTCAGGTTACTCTGATTTTCACTTGTTCACTTTGTTTTTCTTCCTTTTTAATTATAAATAATTGCAGAATAAAGACTGCAATAATTTCACCTCCAAGAATTAGGGAATTCTTTATGCACAACCTATGTTCAAGAATTTTTTTTTTGTCTTTTCTGTTGGTTGTCTTTTTGTCAAACTGATACTTTTACCTCCATTTATGACATGCATACATACAGATCATGTTTATGGTCA
>OZ038480.1:622787-645287 GCA_964036315.1 Acanthosepion esculentum | reverse complement strand
ACCACTGCTGTTGCCTGGTATTGAACTCACAACTCTTTGCATCTAGTCACTGGATCTAACCAACATCTTTATCCACTGGGCCATGTGTCGGTGGATGAAATAAAGGGTTCAGTTCAAAATTCCAATCACCTGAAGAAAGCCAGAGCATACAATGCCCAAAATGTGAATATGGAATGAAGATGAGGATAACAGTTCGAATAATGTAAGGAATTTACAGAAATATTTATATGTACATACTTCTGTGCATTTAGGTAGCATATGTTTAAGGCAAATATTAAAAGGAACAGATATTGTTTCAATTAATTTTACTGAACTTTTTTTTTCAAAATTAGGAGTATCAGAAATTGTCCAAAGTTTATTTCGGAAGAAAAGTACAAGAAATATGGTCCAAGCTATTGTCTGAAGTCATCATCAGGGTAGTTAGAGACAATGTTGCGTTTCATAGAACTACTAAGTGTTATGATGTAAACAAGGTGACATGTTTGTTTATTTTTATTTATTTTTTTTGTATACACTTGAATATGTGTACTCTTAAGTTATTGTTTTTATTCTGATAGCTGTTTTTGTTGCTTGCGCATTGCTTCAAGGATCATATTTCTGAGAATGATTATTTGTAATTTGGAAAAATCAATCAGTAAAATTAATCAACACCAAATGTCTGTTTTTAATAATACTAGGTCTGTCTGAAAAGAAACAGGACTGGTGTCACAAATAATTTATTTCAATTCTAAACAACAAACTACATGGTTTCTTCTTCAAAGTAATCTCCCTTAAGTCTAATGTACTTTTCCTTCCTTCTCTGCCATGCTTCTCTGCCCTGCTGGAAGGATTCTTTTTGGATGCCCCTCAGCTCCGTCATTATGACCCTCTTAATGGTCCCCCTACCTTCAAAACAGGTCCCCTTGAGCTTGAGGAAAAGAAAAGTCACTCTGAGCAAAATCAGATGACTAGGGAAGTTGTTCCAGTACGATGATGTTCTCGGCCAGGAACTGCCAGATGCTCAGTGTTGTGAGCAGGTGCATTGTTGTGGTGAAGCAGCCACATTTTGTCCTGCCACAACTCTCATCTCTTCTCATGCAGTGAGCAAAGCAAACACCACAGGAACTATTTGTAGACTTGCTGATTGATTGTCTGGCCATGTGGCCCTCGCACAAGAATAAGTCTGATACCTTTTCAGATATACCTTATATTCGTATATGTATTTGTCTTAAAAGCAGCAATTTTTTTATTTTATTTTTGTTTTATTTATTTTTTTTCAGGTCAGTTGAAAAAAAATCCATGCAAATATTTTTCTTTACCTCTTCTTACTAAATGGTTGTTCCTCGCTTCCTGTAAAAGTCAATTCTCTCTTCATTCATTTCGTCATTTTGCACTTGCCTTGCTTGCAGGACCCCAATCTACATTATTCCTCGGCTTTTTATTTTTAGATTTTAGATCTTGTGTTATTACTAGTTTAGTCATTGAAGAATTTATTCATCATTTCCCTCCATGTAAGGAGTCACTGAGAGTGAAAGAAAATGAGATGTTAGTGAGAAATAAGGACAATAAAAGAACAGGTTTCTGGAAGACTGTAAATTAATATTGCATTTAAATTTCTGGAGATCATAGATTACAGGGAAGCAAGAAACCAGAAGAGTTCCACAAGTGAGAAAAGAAACTATTAGAATAGAATGTCTATTTATTTCAGCAGTAAAATGAGACCTATACCCAATCTAGTACTGCACTTAAAATCATAAGGTCACTTACCAAAAAGGAAAGCTCTGAACAATTGCCATAAAAATATAAATAGAAAAATAAATAGAAGCCATGTCACAGCAGTGGGAAATTGGTTGAGATGCTAGGTCAGGACCAATAATATTACAGACCCTTCTTTTGAATTTTAAGAATTTTGAGATATATAGCAAGAGCATCAGACTTGATATAGCAGCAATATTCAATTCATGGATAGACAGTAGATTTATAAATATGCAAATTAATTCTAGTGAGAAAAATTGTCTGGCATGACAAAGTGAACCAGCTGATAAAATACTCTCTTCTGAATGCCTTTTCTGTTATGCTTTTTATTCAAGATAGGAAATTTACTAGTTCTTCTAAACATATCCCACCAAAAACTAAGTTTTTATGAACAAATATCATAGGTCGGATTTATTAAGCAAATACAAAAACAAAAATTTACATTCAATCTAAGATAGTAAATATTAAAATATTAATGCTGCCATTTTCTATATGCCATGTCTCTTCAGGACATAGACGATCATAGTTCTCCACAACTTCCTGTCTTTAGTAAGGTTTATCCTTTTGCTATCCCTGTTCTGCCAACCATTTATACAAACTTTTTAGGTAGATAATTTACTGCTTTTCTTCTGTCCCTCTTGCCTTTAATGTCCTGTTAATATCAAATTCTCCAAGCCCTCTTTCCTCCTAGAAATTTCAACCCTCTTTCTGATTTTAATTATAAGTGTCCATTTTGTTTTCATGCTCATTAAAACTTTTACTAAAATAAACTTTTTATTCAGATGTTCAAATATTAATGTCCATGTGAAATAAATTGATGTTGAAATTTTTGTTGGTAATTGAATTTTGAAATGGTGGTGGAGACTTTTATATTACCTGTTTCATCCTTTGAAAGGACTTCTTCAGACTAATAATGGTTTTATTGATAGTTTTGTATATAAAGTAGGGGAAGAAATAAAACAATCTTACATCAAGAAACTCTGAAGATACAGAGACATTTATTAAAATTTTAAGTTTTCTTCATCCAAATCTAATCCTGATGCATTTTTTAAAATTTCTATTACAATTGCTTTTAAATATCCCACATTGTGTAATAAAAGTAGTTTGGTTGGGAAAAGAGTTATGTTGTATGATCCTGGATGTAAAGTTCCCATGAAAGACTCAGAAATTAGTGCACTTTCTATAAATTGTTACTTTAATAAAAAGCTTTTAATCTTCAGCTGATATGTGGCGAGGTATGACAGCAAATGCCAATTACAATTTTTACATCTCAAAACAATCTTAACCTGTAGAGCCAATCATAATCTATAGTAGATATCTTCAAAATATGCACATGACACATTTAGCAACCCTCTACCTTGAGTGGCTCTTGAACCTTGTATTGAAAGAACAATAGCATAGAAAATGTTTAACTTAACTGATTGCCTTCAGTTTTTTTATTTTTTTATTTTATTTTAGTTTCTGCTATATTGTATCAGCTGTAGTTTTGTGAGGAAAGGAGGTGAAAATGTATTGAAAGTATTTTTAATTCAGACTTGTCTATAATAAATTTACATCCAGGATCATACACATCTCCAGCTTTTGCTTTAGGAATAGAATGAAATTCTTGAAAGTCAACGGACTGATGACATTTCTTAAATCACTTCTGTTGGGCCAACCATGTCTCTCTCCCACATACAACCTATAGCCTTAAATCCCTTGTCTCAGTCCACTCACAGACTGGACATTTCTTCACATCTTCCTGATGAGATGCTTGCAGCTAGTCTTCCGTGTCTGATTTGCTTGGCAGACTGCCCTTACCAATTCCAAATATAGAAACTTGGAATTATTCATGGTTTTAGTCTGTGCCATCTTTACACTTTTTTTTAACCTATTTTAGTATTTATTGTATTTTCAATTTGACTTGAATTTGCAAAAGATCTTCATTATGGATAAAAAAAATAGTTTGATTAGCAACAACTGTTTGCCAATAACTTTATTAAAAATATTTTTTTAATGTAATTGTTCACTTAATACAAGGCTCAAGGGCCATTCAGGGTAGAGGGTTACTAAATGAGATTGCTGTAAGAGTATACAAGGAGGGAGTATATTATGAGGATATGTAGGGTAGATAACAGTTAACCCTAGACTGCAAGAATTTAAGATTGTAGTGATTGGAGAAGCATGCCTTCAGGAGTCTATTCCACAATGTGACAGTTCTGAGGGAAAGTCTGAGTGGAAATTCTTCCATACTAATGGAATATGAAGGGTATTAGGATGAGTTGACTTTTATATGGCATTGTGGGTCCTAGCTGTGAGGTCTGGACTAGTGGAACTAATCTCTAATTGGCTTTCAAATAATTCTAATGAAGTTAAACAGTTTTTGAGCCCAAAGGAATTGGAGCTTTTGATATTTTAAGATTCTTTTTTTTTCTTTTCTTAACTCAATTGCTTCATAAAATTGCTAGAAGTACTAACTTTAGTATTAACAAATACAACAATTAAAATCTTCACTTTCAGTTGAATACAAGAATAGAAAAAATAGTCCATTCAATTAAGTAGCTTTATTATTTGGTCAAACTTGATGTTTGGATCACTATGACTGAATACTAGCAGCAGCAGCTTTATCTTGTATCCAAGAATTTAATTTCTTCTTTACTGATCACTTCTTTTATAATGATGGTGTTGATGACTATGTAGACCAATTCTTGCATGGAAGAACCAATGGCATTGATTGCATAAAAATATTGTTGGAGGATGAGGTTTGTTTCATTGAGCCTTTCTCTCTTGTCATTTGACTTCTTCCTTTTCTCTTCTGGTGGCTTCAATGGTTTTGGTTCTGATTGTGATGGAACGCCACCAGTTGGCACGATCTTGTGCATATTTCAAACAATTTAGGCTCAAGTCCAGTGGCTTTCATCATTATTTTGAATTAGTCTTTGTATCTTTAAAGAGTGCAACCCTGTGGTTTTCCCTGAAGAGAGCTCACTGAATAAGACTTGACTTGAAAACCTTTACACTTTCATTCATGCTACATGTCCTGACCAACAAAAATGGTGTTTAATGATAAGCCATTTGATGCTTTGACTGTTGGCTCTTTCCAGGACATTGTTGTTGGTCACATAGTAATTACATTTGATGTTCAATATTGAATGAAGCTTTTGCTGGTGAAAGCATCCTAATTTTTGAATATTGTGATAATATAGTCTAAGTTTCACAACCATATAGCAAAGTTGAAATGACAACAGTATTATAGGCCATAATTTTCATTAAGTGCAGATTTTTGTTATTGAAGACTTGTTTGATTAGCTTTCCAAATGCCTCATATACAGCTCCAATACTGTGTTCCACATCCTTTTCTGAGGTGAACTTGTTTGATAAAAGGCTGCCTAGATATGGAAAATGCTGTAATTGCTCTAGAGATGCATCACAGATGGTAATACCAAAATCTGGTAAGATGGTAGTTGTGGCTGGCTGTACAAGGACCTTGGTTTTCTTGATGTTTACTGTAAGACCAAGACAATATAGGCTATATCAAATTTATACCCAAATTCCTAAAGTTCATTTGAGTGCAAGAGGTCAGTGTTGTCATCAGTATATTGAAGTTCTGAGATTTGTTGCATGTGTGTTAGACATTTAGTCTACTAAGGTTGAAAAGTTCTAAGTCATATCAATATCTGATGTCAACTGCTAGATTGTCTGGAGAAATTTCTTCAAGCATTGCTTATCATAAAACAATGGGGTTATGGACAGACTAATCAGAGTTATCTGAGTATTTGTACTCTTTGCCTTATGCCAAAATTAAGCCTCCTCACCTGCTATCTTGGATCAATGTAATCTCTTAGCTCTGTGAAAAAGAAATACACACACCAGACAGGTTCTTTTCCTAACCCGTTTCCTAAAATCTGATCAAATGTCCAAACATTGGAATTTATTTTGGAATCTCTTCTCGGCTTGGCTTAAAAATTTTTCAGCACCTTTTCATTTAATCATCAACTGCCTATTTCATTTCCATATGACAATAGACTTTGGGTCGGGAGAAAAGGGTGGAGAAGGTAAGTAAGAAAACGAGAGGAAAATGAAGACCTGTTAAAAGGGACGAGTTAAGAGACATATGTAGGCTTGCTGACAAGTTTTATTCACCCCTTTCATCTTCCGAAATAAGTTGAACTTTAAACTTTTTAATTTATTTTTATTTATTTTTTTTATTTATTTTTATTTTATTTTTTTTTTAATGCTTACCTGAGGTAAGACAGTTAAATTCTATTCTATTCTCTTTTTCCTTTTTTTTTTTTTTAACACTAAGGTTCACTGAGTAGGGTGGGGAACTTCAGGTAGAGGGTTATGTTAGGCAATTTGTGCAGATAGATGACCTTGAACTGGTTAAGATTGAAGTGATTAGAAAAACATCCTCTTGGGAGTCGGTTCTACAGAACAGTGGTTCACTGGAAGAAGCCGTTCATGTGGAACTTACTTCTCACTGATTTTGAAATGGCATGAACAGAGAAAGTAGTTAATCCGAGCACTTTCCGTGGAAGTAGTGATAGAGCAGCAAGAGGTTCGCCACATCCCGCCTATGAAAGAGGTTGGAGGGTGAAGAATAATTTATCACCCACAAGGGCTCAGAGACTCTTTTGGACTCTATCAAGGTTGGAGAGTGAGCTCAGGGCTGCTCCTGCCCAAATATGACAACACTACTGCATTTTTGAATACAATAGTATTAATATATAGATCTTAAATTTTATTTCTGGTATTTTTTCCTTTTTATTAATGCCATGTCACTTCAGGATATAGACAATCATGGCTCTCCTGATTTTGTTTTTTGATTAATTGACTTGCTGTGGCTTCTTGAAAAAGGTAGGAGTATCCCATTTCCTTCACCATAGATCAGAAGTTAGTTTTCTTTCTCGAAGATTGGTTTCCACTCAAGTTTAGAAAGCCCATTCTACCCTGCTATTTAACCCATAGCTAGGAATATAAGAGATGGATCCATTTCTTTACTAAGGAATTAGTTAAAAAGAAAAGTGAATACAAGTGTGATGCTGGAATTTGAACTCATTTTGCTGATTTCCCTTTTCCATATTACTAACCATTATGCCAATTACACATTCCATTGTTAAAAATTCTTAAAACAAAAGAATCCATAACTTCTGAAAGCTGCAACAAGTTGCCAAAGTTCACTTGAAGATTTCAGATTTGCATAATATTTATTACAGTTACTTTTTTACCTTCTTTCTAGAAGAATTTTACTTCAGCAACAAAATGTTTTATTTGTAAGTGCATTCATTATCAAACAAGAATTTTCAGCAAATGAAACTTTAAAAACTGGAGCCATAATCATAAACCTTGCATTAAAATAAATGAATTCCTTTTACTTTCAATGATTCCCTATTTTTCTTGTTTCAAGAAAATTTCTCTGGAATTAAATAAAATAAGCCAAATCATTTTTGCATATTTTCAGAATTTGAGTGAAATGTTATTTTGGATTCAGAATATGTTTTGAAACATTTTCAAAACAAGTTTTATATTACATGAATATTAATGAACTATGTAAGTGAAGTTCTTATTTCCATAATAGAGCTTATAGATGCAGGTTTACATCGAAGAAAACCTTGGAAATTAATAGATCATTTTTCATAAAATTTTCTGTTTACTTATAATAGATGAACAGGTTTATCATTTGTATATCAAATTTCTAATGCCATTTTATGGTTAGTTGACAGGTGAGTTTCAAGAGTTCTTATTTTTATCTTTATTTTGTAAGCATCTAAAATATTTTAAAATTACAATACATATTTTTCTCTACATTATTTGGGAAACAAATCTAAGTGGGTAAGCTCTACATATGTTGAATAAATTTTCTAAAATTACATTTATTCATTAACATGTAACTTCTCAATTGTATGACTCTACTAACTTGTGTTTTTTTTTTTTTTATTCTCATAAAAGAAAATTGTTAGCTGTGTATTATAACAGATTGGATATTGTGTGTATGAATAGTGTATACATATGTATACTAATAGGTTGTCGTAACTAATTTTCATTTTTGGGAGCCAATTGTAATGACTAATATCATTCTAAGTACTAATCACATGTGGCAGTTAAGAATAGATTTGGAGTACACTAACCTACCTTATTTTTGGTACAGCAGTGTCATCAGATGCAGTTCTTCTCCATGACAGTGCTATGCTCCATATAAAAAGGATAATAGGAAAACATTTTTGAACTTGCTTTGTCTGTTTTACCCAACCTGCCATATTCACCTGACCTTGTGCCAACCGATTACCATTTTCATTTGTTGCAAGACACTTTATTGATGACAACTTACTTTAATGAAAACCAGCTTAAAGTGTTCATCAGAAGCTTTTCACAGGAAAACTTGTATAATTTTATGCAAAATGTATCAAAGAGCTGCCTGATAAGTAGGAATAAGTCATTGCAAATAATGAGAAATATAGAATTGAATAAAATGTAATTCTACTTTATTCTTCAAGGTATAAACAAAAATAGAAATTATTTTGAACTTGACCTAATATTCCGGAACAGAGGTAATAAAATATATAACTATAGAAAAGTTCTCAGACAAATAAGTTATATTTTCTGAGAGGTTTTAAAAATTTTAGTTCTACCATTTTTGACAAAATCCAGGTAAAAACAGAATAAATCAGCCCCTACTTTTGAATTTCAGTAAATTTTTAAATTGTGTAACATCCAAGGAAAACATCAATATCTCGCATGATTTCTTCAATGAATAAAAGCTTCTTATGTATAAAATATTTGTTTCTGAAATACATGAATTGTCCACAAAGTATCCATTCAATTGTTAAATATTTATACTAAATATATTAAAAAGAAAACAATTAGTCCATCTGGTACAATGGTATCTTAGTTCCTTCAAAGAACTCTTCATGGAACTACATAATTATCCCAGTCTCTTAGTCTCTTCAAAATGGTCAGCAAAGTCATTAGGGACTGCTATCAATTACATCATCACATTCACCTGAATCTTATCTATAGTCTTTCAATGTTATTTCTTAGAATTTACCTCACTGCAACAAACTACAAGGAGATGGGCAGACCTAGGTAATGTTTTGCCAAAAACTCTTAAAAAAAAAAAAAAACAGGAAGAATGTATTTGCTATGTCATTATGAATGTGACAGTCACATGGGGTGCAAGCACAATCAGTAGCATCACACTGCTGACTTATCTCAAGGGAAGATTCCATTCATGCCTGTGCAGTAAGGCCCCTTCTGATTGGTTGAGAAGGCTATGCAATTGGTTCTCAAGATTGTTTGAATGACTAGAAATGTTCTGGTCAGTCGTTGGACAAACTAAACCAAATAAACAGTCTTGTCTCTTGTTATTCTAATTTACCTTAATACTTGACTTGTGGTTGAAATATTATCATTCCAGCCGTGAGATCTGGGTTTAAATCTCACCATGATTAATTAGTCAAGGAGGGGGATTTTCTGAATATTAGCCTAGGGAGATGATCCCATCATGTGGCATCATTTGGGAAGTGTATAAAAATCATTGATCCAATTCTTGTTAGTTAAATTGGGTATGCAAAACTTTTTGGAAGCCATGGTTGTTTAAGTATAAGGTCACAGGACTTCAACTAATAGGTAGATGGATTGCCAACAAAGGCTAGAAAAAGATTCTGTCTAATGGTTGCAATAAAACTAATAGGCAGATGAATTTCAATCAAAGGGTAGAAAGAGATTCTGTTAAATGAGGTCTCAATAAAAACACATTTCCCATCAGCTTTACCACTCATGGGATATGTATCAGCCTAAAAATCTCTCAATTAAATTTTTAAAATAGTTGTTTGAAATCTGTCACAGGTGGAATTAGTACAGTTCACTAACCCACCAAGATTTTGTGGGAAACTAGTTTTTAGTTCAGTTTAGCAAAAGTAAAATGCATGTCAAATTTGGGACAACTGAACCCTTTCATGTAATTGATGTTGTTGGCACATTTTCATTGAGCCATTCTTTAACACTTGTCAAGTAAATAATTCATAAGATGAAAACGTTTTGTACATCAGGAACACATATAACAACCATATCTTTCCAGCCATATGAATATTTTTAAGATTGGACCAGAAATACACAAGAATTTGTGAGTTGAATGGACTAAGTTTCAAATTATCAATCTAAAAAAAAATCAGATATCAACTAGAAATGCTATCAGAAAATGAATGGCTTCCTTAGAAAGCAAAAATACTAAATTAAAAACTGAATTCGGAAACTGCAGTATAAAGGAAAACAAAACTGGAAACTGATACCGAAACATAAATTACCAAACTGATCAACTCTAATACACACACACACCTGCCTCATCAGATCAACTACATTTTTATTCATTTCTTTTTAATATTTTTATATTAAAGACTTCATTGGAATAATCCCTACCCCCTATGGATTTGGAAATATATATATATATATATATATATATAATAATTTTGTGAAAAAGAAAAGATACTGGATACTATTTTTCTTTGCTGAATATCATTCTTACCAAATTATTTCTTATAATTTTATTATATTACTTCTTACAAATTATAATGCAAGAAAATGCTAAAGTTTCCAGCCTGACAAGAATGGAATCCAAAAAATGACTAAATCCCAAGCAAATTCAAAAGCTAGAATTTTTTTTTTTTTTTTATTGAACAAAGTCACTTTTAAAATTTTTCTTTTACAAGACACTAAATTCTACAACATAATTAGTAGTTTCTGCATTTAAAATATCATCTTTTTCAAGCAGTTTTCTTTTGTAAATAAAAATAGCTTTTTGACTCGTATAAATATGCTTTAAAGTTGCTGCAGCAATATAAATTTATAAATATTGTGTATAAAGTTATATTGTCATATATTCCAGCTATTTTCTCTCCTTTTCTATGTATGGTACAAGGCCACCATTGATGATTCTAATCTACATTTGACAAGTGCTTCTTGAAAATCTGTATTAATAAATCATGGCTTTTATTTATCTGGGCTTTAAACATCAACCCCAGGTTATTGCCTAATTATGTCTTTCTTCATTTCTTTTCATTAAAAATAAAAATCATCCAAAAATATTAAGATTAAGAATCTTAAATCACTGTCAACTTGATAATCATTCTTACATTATTTCTATTTGGACTAATATCCTGATCTTTATTATCAAAATATTTTGGCAGTTGTGACCTGGCCTTCTTCAGGTATCTGATCTGAGTAACCTTCATGGAATTCTGAACTGACCTCTTTATTTAATCTATGGGAGTAGATTTTTCTCATTTATGTCTAGGGATATCTCGTCTTGTTCTTATTTAGTAGAGCTCAGTGGTTGCTTACCCTGTTTCCAGTAAGTCTAAGTATGTTCTGAACAGACCCGTGATTGAACTCTCAAATGTCACCAAATTATGAAACTAATGCTTTAATATACTATGCCATTGTCCTCTGGGACAATCCTGAACCTAGAACTTGGAGTCTTAAACCTAATATTGTTCTTACCGGCCTTGCTATCATGCTTAACCTCCTTCACCACCATTTCCTTTTCTTACTGATAATCTTAACCAATTCCTAACCAAATTACCAACTATACTTGACTATTCCTTTTATAAGTGTTTGTTTCTACATAACTGCCAAGGACAAAGGTTCCATTCTTTATTCTCAGCAGTTCAGACCTTCACAACTAGGACATGGCATGCCACTTCCACTTAGCTGAATCACACTTATTTCCTTATGCAAGAATACAGTTTCACTTGGACACCTTGTTTCCAATATTGGCATAGATGCTTCCCTGAAAATTAGAATCTTTGCCTCTATAAGTTATCTATCCTCCTTATGCTCATAATCTTTACTTTTTCTTTCATTCCTATCACACACCTCATTGATCAAAACTATTTTAGCAGTAATCTTCTACACTGTAATCTTGACCTCTTAAAGTCAAGTGTCCTGAGAATGATAAACTACATCTGGTAGCAAAGTCTCTGATCAGGAGGTTTTAAGGAGCATCGAACCACCTCTTAATTGCTGTTATTTCCAGGTCCATCCTGACTGGGGTGGTATGCACCTGTTAGGGTCCCAATTATGGGCAAATAGTTAACCCCCACAAACTGGGGTCAAACAAAATACATTTTCATAGTAAAAAAAAGAAAATTACCAGCAATATATTTTTGTAAAGAAAATTTCTAATGTCCCAAAGAAAATTAAATTTTGGCATTAAATGACCCACAAGTAGTTGATATGCTGCTAAAAAAACAAACTAACCAACCAACATATGCAAATAAGTAAAATCCTATTCGCCAATCCCAATACACATATATATAATTAATTTCCATGTTTTCTGGCGAAGATGATAGTGACTTGTCAAAATGGGCAACACAATTGGTGAAAAAGGAAGGCTAGCCTGGCTTCTTGCTTCTTCCAACTCAACCAATCTCTGATTTTCTGATTTGTATATAAGCCGAGTTACTAAAAAAAAATGGGATGTTGGTTTGTTTCTTGATCACTGTGTTGTCTGAAGGACAGTTTTGTGAGCTACAGATTCATGGCTTTTGACTATTTAACTTTTACTAACTTTTACTATTTTTGTCTCTTCCAGAACTTTTCAACTGCAATAAGGTTAATTTAATCAGGACTAAGCTCATTGCTATATAAGTTAGCTGCTTTGTTGAAAGGTATTAAAATTGAATCTGATCTTGTTGTAAACTATGACAAAAGTGTATTAAGGTTGTTGTAAACTATGACAAAAGTGTATTAAGGTTGTTGTAAACTATGACAAAAGTGTATTAAGGTTGTTGTAAACTATGACAAAAGTGTATTAAGGTTGTTGTAAACTATGACAAAAGTGTATTAAGGTTGTTGTAAACTATGACAAAAGTGTATTAAGGTTGTTGTAAACTATGACAAAAGTGTATTAAGGTTGTTGTAAACTATGACAAAAGTGTATTAAGGTTGTTGTAAACTATGACAAAAGTGTATTAAGGTTGTTGTAAACTATGACAAAAGTGTATTAAGGTTGTTGTAAACTATGACAAAAGTGTATTAAGGTTGTTGTAAACTATGACAAAAGTGTATTAAGGTTGTTGTAAACTATGACAAAAGTGTATTAAGGTTGTTGTAAACTATGACAAAAGTGTATTAAGGTTGTTGTAAACTATGACAAAAGTGTATTAAGGTTGTTGTAAACTATGACAAAAGTGTATTAAGGTTGTTGTAAACTATGACAAAAGTGTATTAAGGTTGTTGTAAACTATGACAAAAGTGTATTAAGGTTGTTGTAAACTATGACAAAAGTGTATTAAGGTTGTTGTAAACTATGACAAAAGTGTATTAAGGTTGTTGTAAACTATGACAAAAGTGTATTAAGGTTGTTGTAAACTATGACAAAAGTGTATTAAGGTTGTTGTAAACTATGACAAAAGTGTATTAAGGTTGTTGTAAACTATGACAAAAGTGTATTAAGGTTGTTGTAAACTATGACAAAAGTGTATTAAGGTTGTTGTAAACTATGACAAAAGTGTATTAAGGTTGTTGTAAACTATGACAAAAGTGTATTAAGGTTGTTGTAAACTATGACAAAAGTGTATTAAGGTTGTTGTAAACTATGACAAAAGTGTATTAAGGTTGTTGTAAACTATGACAAAAGTGTATTAAGGTTGTTGTAAACTATGACAAAAGTGTATTAAGGTTGTTGTAAACTATGACAAAAGTGTATTAAGGTTGTTGTAAACTATGACAAAAGTGTATTAAGGTTGTTGTAAACTATGACAAAAGTGTATTGCTATGAGGGTAATAGGTAGATAAAGGAAATGAGACAAGAGGTAACAAAATGACACTGCCTCATAAGACACAACAACTTTAGGAACAAAATGCCCATGGGACCAACTTCTGAAGATACTGAATCTTCCCCATTGTTGACTGCTGGCTTTCCCATTGCCATTGTATAGGAGACACTAGCATAAACCTGGATCAAGACAACTTGCTGAGAGGCCCATATCTGGACATGCCAAGTTGTTCTGCTGTTAATGAGGGGAACCCAGATGTAATTGGTTTTGACAGATATGTCCGCATGCAATCCTGAGCCACTTTTGCATCTGTACTGGCACTTGTTTGCTACAAATCTCTATGCTGAAATTGGGTGTTAAAATGCTGTGTCCCTTCCTGACATAGGTGATCAGGACTCTCCACATGTTCCTTTTCCTTATCTGGGAATTGCCATGCATATTTGGAAAAAGATAGTGCAATCATTTCACATTGCCTTCTCCATAGTTTCAAATTTAGAGTTGTCCCTCCTTCCCTCGTTTATATTGGTCATCACCAAAGAATAGAAAACCCAGTCTTCTTTGCTATTTAACCCATAGTTTTGAAGAGAATAGATATATTCATGCTTTGCCCAAGGGCTTCTGTATGAAATTGAATGCAACTGTCTAACCTTCTGTGTTGATATCTCTTATGCAGCCTGCACATAATGTTAATGAAATTAAAAACATGTTAATATTGATTACTTGTATGTATTTTATCTTTCCTTTAGATCATTTGGGATGGGAATTTATTTTCTCTATACTAGTAATGGAGGTTAAAAAATATCACATTGTGTGACTAGATAATGGATGAGTTATGGAAGAAATTAATATTCTGCCTTTTATCTTTCTCCATTATGGGTATTATATCCATGAAATAACTCATTAACACAGGAATGGAACAGAATAGCTGACAGCAAAGGAATGACAAACATGCTTTGGTCTCAGTTTAATAATGCAAAATCATACACAAAATTACATGTCTCTATCAAAGAAACTATAACACATGTATAAACAAACAGTGCAAAAAGGGATTTAAAAGATAGTCTTTGTCATAGTTCCTAATGGGAATTGGAGCTACTTAAGATTCTTCTGTGTTTCTGGAGAATCAATATTTAGGATACCATATTTGAGTAGGCCGAGTTTATCTGCTATGTCACTAGCAAGGACATATTCCACTCAGACAGGAAAACTACTGGATTTGTGTTAGATTGTTTTCTACTAGCTAAAATAGTTGCATAGTTCCATTAATGTTATGGGATAGTATTTTAGATCAAAATTTAAAATTCACTTGCAAGACTGGCATTTTTCATTTGGAAAGATAGATGCTTATGAAGTAGATGCAAAAAGATAACTTTTATATAAGTACATTCATAGTAAATGTTCTGATGAACACTTCTCTATGGTACCTAGACTCTATGAATTTAAGCACAGTACTAGATTGACAGCAAGATTTGATTATTTTACAGTGGAAATGTCTTGATATAACTAAGTTCTATGCTAAGTTTCTTTTCTCACACTTCTCACTTGTGGAACTCTCTTCTGGCTTTGTGCTTTCCAGTCAAGTTTGATCGTCAGAAGTTTAAATGCAATTTCAATTATCTTCTGTCATCTTAAATTCTGTTCTTTTATTGTTCTCACTCCTTAATGTTTTCTTGTTCTTATATTCTTTCACACTTGGTAAATTCTTGCATCTTGGTGACTTTGATGCCTTGCTTGAAGTAAAATGATTTAAAAAAAAAAACGAAAAAAAGAATGATCCTGAGCCAAAATAACATTTGCTGTTCAAAACACTTGAACTAGTTTTTTTTAATTCTTCAAAAAGAAAAAAAATTCTGATGTTTGGTCATTGAAATACTGATTTTCAGAATTGGGCTGCACCAAGAATTTTTCAGCACCCCACATTTATAAATATCCAGTCATTAGTTTTAATTCCTCTTTATTTTATCTATGTATTTGAAAGATAGAAAGAAGAAAAAAATGGAATGTTACTTATCCTTCTGGTAGGGGAGAAGAAGAATTAGCAAGAAGTGATTTCTTTTATAGTGACATTATGGCATACTGGGGAAGATAAATTATGGGAAGGAAGAAAGAAACTATAAAACTTGACCAAAAATAGGAGTCGGATTTTTTTTTTTCCTGTGAACATGACGAAGCAACTTGCTAGTCAGAGAGGAAAAAAGGACATACGAGAAATGTTGTAAGTAATGCAGAGAAAGATTCTGGAAGAAGCAGAGGTGATTTGAACTACTAAGCCCCACTTATATCACATTGATACACCCACTCTAGGCTTTTTTTAATTTTAAGCTTTCAAATCACAATATATTCAGTTTGATTTAATTCAAACCTTGCTTATTTTCTCCTTGACCAATAAATATCTAAATCATCTCTCTTGGTCATATGAACCAATATTAAAAGGACCAATCTTTTTACCAACAAATACTTCATCAAAGAAACATTTTTCATAGCATGTAGTTGCATAATGCCTATCTTTTCATTGGAGATCAGCTTATCTTTTTATACTTCCGATCTGTAAAACGTGTAACCCTTTTTAATTTCTCATAGTTTATATCTTGTAATTATCATTAGTGATTATTTGAGAGAATGAAATGAACTTTCTTGATTAAGTGTTAGTGGAAATTAATGAACATTGCTACCAAACAATGTTTGTTCTTTCAATTACACCTGTCACTCTCAATGTTGTCTGCCAAGTTGATTCTTCTTTATTTCAGGATGTTCATGCTTCTGGCTTTTATTACTTCTGACACTCCAATTTCAAGCAAGTTATATTCATCTCAGCTTTTCACCAACAAAAATCACAAAACTTTGCAAATATTTAAGTAAAATTTTAACTTAAGACTGTTTTCACCCCCAAATTAAATATAGAATCTTCAGTCTTCTATTGGATTATAGCCTAGTGGATAAAAGCATCAGTTTGTGAATTTTGTGACATAGTAGTTGCAAGTTCAATCCCTGGGTTGGGCAGTGTGTACTTGCACTCAGTGGAAACAAGTGAGCAATAACTGAACTAGACAAGATATCCCTAGACATGAGCAGTGGAACGTGTACAGTCCAATCCCATAGATTAAATAAAGGGCAGCTCATGATGCTCAGCTTAAAAGAAATTCCCTTATTCATTCATCCGTCTTCCTCACCAAGCAATATGGCACTTACACTTTTCTCTTTGCCTCTTCTTTTTCATGCATACATGTGAAGAAATCACGTTTCTTTGCATCTTAGTAAACAAAGACTGTAAGAACTTTAATTTCTTTTATTTTTTTTATCCTGTGACCCATCAGGGTTATAGGGGCACCGCATGTACTGCAGCTGCAGTAGAAGGGTACTTGGGTTTCTTGGGTAACAGCCTGATGGAGCCCAACCCCCTCCAGGTGGGTTTTTTGAATTTGAAGTTACCTTCTCCTAGACCGGTTGCCACCCAAGGCTATAGAACCCAGTCAGTCCACCTATTTACCCATAGCTAGGGGAAAAGAAGAGGATTCATACCTCTTTCAAGAGAATTAGCATGTAAGTAAATGTAATGGATCCCATTGGAATTCCAATTCGTGTCTCCGATTCCTCAAACCGGCCGATTACTCCACTGTGCTTCCCAGCACTTTAATGCTGATAAAATAAATCTGATATTGTTATATTTAAAAACTGTTTTGCCTTTTTCTTTGTGGGTTGGTTCAAATTTGCAACATGTCTTAACTTTGACAATTGTTAAGGTGATAAATAATTATAGATGTTGATATGAATTTGCTCTCATTTAACCAGTGGAAGATCCTACTTATATAAAATAATTTTTCCATAATATATCTAGCTCTTTTGAATATCTCTAAAATCAGTTGCATGTCTTGATGTAATTTGATGATGTATCAGCAGATCTAAATGTACATATGGAAACTCTCCCATAGGGTTACACAGTTGACAATAAAACAGTGTACATTGTAATCATCATATTTACAATGGAGTTTACTCCTTATATCTTGTGCAAGGATTTGGCCAAACATTTCATCACTCACTTCTGTCGCCACCATCCACAGTCCAACTTTGGCTCACTGTGATTTCTGGCTTTTCCCAAACTAAAAATTCCTGCTGAACTATTGTGGATGAGATTAAGTTGGGGATATGGCCACAATGGATACAATCCCAAATGAGGACTTAAACTGTTTTGAAAAGTAGAGGAGGGAACTGAGATCAGTGATGGTTTAAGAGGAATAATTCCAAGAGAACTAAGAAGTCACTGACCTAAATTTTGGTTTCTATTAATATTAAATGACTGGATGCTTTCTGGATGGACCACATCCATATATGCAGATTGTGTGTGTGTGTGTATATATATATATATATATATATATATATACAGGGTGTTCCAAAAAATGTACATTTTCTTTTTCAGATCAATGCATTTAATTTTGTTTAATATTTAATTTTAACCATTAATCTTGTTTGCAGGTCAAACACTGCACTTATTGTCATTTAAAGCATTGGTATATTTTTTGTGGGGGACACCCTGTGTAATATACATTTATGTATAAGTTGTGAAGATTGTGGTTAAGCATGAAACACTGTCACCACTAGGTATTGATCTCCATGTTCACTTTTATATTTACATATGCTTTATTCCTGATATTGAGCACTTTAACCAATAAATAATACCTTAAAACTATATATATATATATATATATATATATATTATACACACAAACACAAAATAATTTTTTTTTAAAATTATTTATCCATTAACAGTTTATTTCACGCATTGCAATTTCTTAGAATGGGCATTTGTTTCTCTTAGAAATTCCTGAACTAATAAGTTCTTTTCTGGTTTTTCTAAAGGAATGCATTAATATGCCAACAGTTTGAAATGATTTCATTCCTTTTGTTTACTCATCCATTCACATTGTTGAATTCTATGATATTTCGGTTTGTTTTACATAGATTTGCAATATTTTTCCTCCTAAAAAGCTTTTACAAGCTTTTACAAGTATTTAAAATAGAGCACTCTTATATAAATAATAAAAGTACTAAGTGAGAACTTGGTATCTACCACCTGAAGATTAAACAAAGAATTCAGTTTAAAATTTACCACTGAATTGACAATAAAGGCTAGAGAGTACAAGGCTTGAAACATTGTGATAATAGAGATGAGGACAGTAGTTCAGATGTAAATAATAACTGAATAAGTATATCTATAATTTTGTGCATTAACACTTTGTGTCCATTACGTAGATGTAGTGGACTCTTCTGGTGACGTAGAAATAGAATCTTGATAAATAAAACTTTATAATTATTTAATTGACTGTTCTATTTTTTTTTTTTTTTTTGTCTGAATTTCTGGGATGAGGAGTTATTATTTACACTATTTACACATGGACTAGCATCTAAATAGTTCAATTATCAAAATGTGTTAAAAGCTTAATTTCATAACCAGATTTCAGGACCAAATAATGAGAAACAAGTTCAGTGTAACAATATCCCTAGTAGGAACATTTAATTAGTAAGGTTAAATGAATGTGGCATAAGGCCAGAAAGTGTTGAACTCCCTCTTAATCTTTTCCAAATAGACTAAGCAGATTTGACTAGCCAAACGTACATAAATTTAGTGTTGATAAAAAAAAAAAACCCCAAAAAAACAAATATTCCTGCTTCTCCCATATAATCAGTATATTATCTTATAATATATATGGCATATTTCCTAGTTTTTTTAGTCTTTTTACTTCTGTGTCATTTCACCCCAAGCAAGGTGACAGCGCCACTAGAACACAAGAGGTTACTGGGAGTAAAAGTGAATGAGAAGACTGAAAATAGGGAGGATTGAGGAAAAGGAAAAAAAGAAACAAGCTTCAAGAAGACAGATGATTTAAATTTTTGAAGATTGTAGCTATCAAGGGAAGCAAGAAATTGGAAGGGAATTCCATAGGTGGCAAGTGCGAGAAAAAAAACTGTCAGAGTAGAAATGACAGTTGCATCTAATTAGTTCAATGGTGAGACCTAATTGCTAATCTAGCAGCATATTTAAATTCATGTAGTCAAGGTATCAGGGGAAAAAAAGATTGTCCAAGCAGTTACTATGAAAATATTTGTAGAAAAGACAAATGGAAGCCATGTCATGTTGGTGAGAAATTTACCAGAGATGAGATGCCTGGTCAGGATCACTTGCATTGCAGATCCTTCTCTGGATTTTGTCAAGAATCTTGAGATCCACAGTTGGACTACCAGACCAGATATGGCAACGGTATTCAATACATGGACGAATGGTAGATTTATAAGTGCAAAATAGATTCTGACAAGAATGGATTTTGGAGGATGACAGTGAACCAACCTTTTTTTTTTTTTTTTTTTTTTTTTAACTGATGTAGCAATTGGACTCGATATAGTCTCTCCACTTCATGTTGGTAGAAAACATGAGGCCAAGAAGGCGTAAAGTGTTGCTCAGCCATCCTGATGGCAAGCAGAAAAGGTCCTCTGTGAGAATAAATTAAAGCAGTTTTGTTTTGGAGGCATTGAAATTTACAAGCCATTTCTTGCCTCAGTTAACAATCAATTTAAGGTCTTTTTTAAGAGTAGTTGCCAGGTTTACTTTGTCGAATCTGGATTTGCTACTAAGGCAGGAGTAAGTGGTATAAATTGAACTTAAATTTGAATTACTTCAAACATGGTAAAATTTACAGATAAATTCCATCTGAAATATTTTAGCCAAAAAGTAGTTTGTAGTTTGGTTAGTCTGTTAACTTTCACAAAAATGTGCTAAGGAACACATGAATTTGTTTCTTTTCCCTCCAGATATTGCAGACTAGGTTCTCTAACTTTGGATGGCTGCCAGTCTGAGAATGAAAATTCTGAATTCTAGACTGTAGAAAAGGCAATGAGAAACCATCAACATATCTTTCTCAAGAATGCTTGGTAATTCATAGATAATAAAGACTATACTTATTTACAGTAAGTAAATATGCGAGTCAAAAATTTCTAACTCACCTACATTATAAGTCAAAAGTTTGAGGCTATTCTCCGAGTTTCAAAGAATTGTCTAGAAATTGAAGGTTGCATACCTTTTCAGATCTAATTTACTAGCTCACTTTGGGCCAAAGAGACTTTCTATTACTGAATAGTTTTATCATATATTCAATAATGACAAAATTAACTCATTATGGCATTGTTACCTCAAACTTTTATCATTTTTTGCCTAATCTATGTTGCTGGCTAATGGTCAATTTAGGGCTGGCAAATTTTAGGTAACTGCCCTCTAATAAATTGGATACTATGCAAACTGGGTGTAAATGACTATTTTCACCAAGCAAATTGTTAGTCTTGCCAATGCTAAATTTGAATTTCTTGCTTGTGTATTCATATCCTTTTATGGCATCACCTAAAACCATCTTGACTGAAATTGAGAGCCAGGCTACTGCAATTTCTAATATATAGGACTAATATATAAAACATATTTTGAAGGGATTCCCCATAGGGTTAAATGGGGAGTAATATTTATAAATGATACCGAGTGCTTAATATTAATTAGACCAAAGAAAGCATGAAACTTACTGATTATTGAATCCAGGAAGTGGCCCCCAAACTTTTGACCTATAGTGTATATGAGATCTTGTGATCTGATCATGGCTCCAAAAAAATTTATTTTGAAACCCTGGATACCTGATTGATTTGAGAATGGAGAGGAATAAAAAGATAAATACTAATTTTAATAATCTAATTAAAATAGTCTATTTTGAACAGTGAGTTTGATCTTAGTTGAGCTTTTGTTTCCTCTGAGAGAATGAAGCTTTGCCCACCATCATTTCCATTATCTTAGAATTATTTTGTTTTTGCAATTGTTTAATAAATAACTTGGTCTCATCATTTTAAACTTGAAACAGCTAGAGGTAACTGTAAGTTCTTTGCTAACAGTCTCTTCTCTTGCACTTTTTGAGCCTTACAGCTACATGTTAAAATACCAGTTCCTGTACAATTTCTGAAGTTAAGCAATGGTAAGCCTGGTCAGTGCCTAGATGAGTAATCACTTGGGAATACCATGTGCTGTAAGCTTGGATGTGCAGGTGGTTTAATGGATAATTGTTTGAATCCACTTCTCCCTTCCACCTCTGGGTTAATTAGTAAGACTTGTATCACTAAACCATTAAAAAAATTCTTACAATCTAAAAATACTTTCTGGCTTTAAATAGCCTGCAAAGTGTTAAGTGATAGAAAAAAGATCAGTCAATCAACCTTTTGCTTGTGGAACTCTTGGCTGGCCTCATGCATTTTCAAAAATGGAAATGCAATGTCAGTTCTATCTTTTTAATTCCTGTTATTTTGCTGTTCTCTCTCTTTAATGTTTTTCTTTTTCCATAATTCTTTACACTCAGTAACACCTTGCATCTTAGTGGCTTTACTGCCTTGCTGGGTGTGAAATGATTAAAAAAATATTTATGAAGAGAAACTTCTGTAAAACTTGAAGAGGCTTAAATGGCTTCATTGCCCTATGAAAAGGTCTTGATTTAAGCTTTGCTTTGTACAATCTAAAACCAAATTATAAACAAATTTTATTTATCATTTTAAGAATTTTTTTCTCTCCTTACAGTTGGAATACGTCCCACAGTTGGTGAGTATCACCTTTTTTTTTTTTTTTTTTTTTCATATTTTCTACATATTTTTTTTGTAAAGGTAGAATTGTCTGTTTTTTTAACTCCTAATTGTTTTGAGAAATATATTATCATTTTAATACTTAGAAATGTTTCTATTTATTTAATTTTTTTCTTTACTTTTTTTCTTTTTAATATATTTTAGCATGTAATGGTTAACAAGCTAGTGTCACAGACTCTTACTAGTGTAGATAATAGGGCACCCAGTGAAGATCAAGTTAGGCTTAGTTACTGAAAATAATGAAGATATGTTTGAAATTTTTGTTTATCTGCAGACTACCATTGAAGTTTGCTTGAAAAATGCATAAATAAAATCGGAGACTCCTACACTGTATAGAAATTGTATTATTTAGTATATTGGA
>OZ038480.1:550287-612787 GCA_964036315.1 Acanthosepion esculentum | reverse complement strand
ATGACAAAAAGAAGTTTTCTATTTCTAAAAATGACAAGGAAATCTTAAATCCTATTTCTGATATAACTAAGAAGGAACATATCAAACATAAAATAATTAATAAAAAACTGAATAATTTATATAATAACAAAATATATCTTCCTAATTCTCCTGACAACTTCATTATTTGGATTAGCAACTCACTAAACAGTAAATGAAATTACTCAACCTCTGACCAAACTGCCATCATTACGCCACTTTTGATAATGTGCCCTTGTGTGCATGCATGTATATAAAATAGCAGAGCTAAAATTTTCAACTTGTGCCTGACTATTTCTACATGCATGAAACTCAGTAGTATCAAATGAAGAACAAAAATACATACATACACACACACACACACATATATATATATATATATATATATATATATATATATATATGTGTGTGTGTGTGTGTATTGGGACAGCAGATCATTATTTAAATGTATATTATTAAACATAACAGACAATGAATGTCTATTATGTTTGATCATGAGCCGTTCGTATATTTGCTTTAATTTCTGGTGAAAATAAAGATAAAAATTGTCCAACATTTGAATTTTTTTTTTTTATTAAGTTGGTCCTAAGCTTTCGGCTCACATGAGACATCCTCAGAATGGATATATAGATATAAAACAAAGATATCCATCATCAGAGATATTTTATTATTTTGACATAGAAAATTGCTATACGATGACAGCAGTGGCAGAATAGCAGATGCAGATCATAAGTTTAAGATGTGGTTCTGTGATATCGTACCACGCAATAGACCAAAGTATTATAACAGGACCAATGTCTACATGCAATGCAATGTCATTTTGTTGAGTGTAGATGGCTTTGTTTTAATGTAGATGGCCTCCAATATCTGAAAGTTCTTTTTGTGAGTATGCATGAGTTTTATTATGTTAACTAATTAATATCTGTCTAATATTACATTCATGGCTGTTTTTCTAAGAAATATTGTCTAAGATTAGAAAGGTGACAGTTAAGTCTATGGGAGAGTGTGGTTGTAGTAAAACCAATATATACGGTGAGTTTATTATTAACATCAGAGATACAATCTCTGTACTGGCATATAAATTGATATGTTACATTGTTTTTTTGTAGAGGATTTAGTTGTGGTTGTAGGGTTATTAGACTATGAGGTCAAATGTTTAAAATTTTTTATAATATATAATGAGCTTGACTTTATTATTATTAATGGGTTGAACATTATTAACTATTATGTTTTTGAGTGTTGTTTCATCATGTTTGTAATTATTATGCATTTGGTTACAATAGTATAAGTTAACAGTGTTTATTTTGATGTACAATATTATTAATATTTTCAATTTTGTTAGAGGTATTAAGTTTGAGATACATTCTAATTTGTTGATCAATGACAGAATTGAGAAATCCATTAATGAGTTTTTAATGTCATGTAATTCTTTATAGAAAATGGCTTTGGAAGAAGATATTTGTGTGCATTGGATTAAGTTTTTTTTTATAAAAGCTAACTTATATCGTTGGAAGCATTCCCTATGGTAATTAAGAAAACGTGAGTTAATGCTTGTAGTTTTTCTAGGAAAAATGCTTCTACCAAACATCAATGACAACTTCATAAACCTATCGGTTTACCAACTCACTCCAAATCTGCCGACAAGGCCGAATGCTTTGCTCGGAAGTTTTCTTCCAATTCAACGCTAGACTCTTCCGGGGTACCCTTGCCCAATTTCCCTCCCAGACCTGAGGCCCTTTTGAACGGATTGCACATATCCCCGTCATTGGTATTGGGCATTATTTCTAACTTAGATCACCACAAGGCTACTGGTGATGACGGGATACCAGCCATTGTCCTGAAGAAATGCGTGCCTGAACTGGCGCCTGCCCTCTCTAAATTATACAACCGCTGCCTCAAGGAGTCTTGTTTTCCTGACTGCCGGAAGTCCTCAACCATTGTTCCTGTCTTTAAGAACTCTGGTGACCCCTCCGACCCTTCCAATTACCGTCCTATCAGTCTCCTACCCATCTTCAGCAAAGTCTTTGAGGCCATTATCAACACCGAAGTGATTAATCATCTGATATCCCATGATCTGCTCTCAGACAAGCAGTATGGTTTCCGCTTTGCCCGATCTACGGCTGATGTGCTTACAGCCATCACTGAATTTGTCTACCAAGCTATTCATAATAACGGTGAAGCTCGTGCCATGGCCCTAGACATCCCCAAAGCGTTTGATAGAGTTTGGCATGCCGGCCATCTTCACAAGCTCCTGGGTTATGGTATCACAGGTTGATTGTTTGACCTAATACAATCATTCCTGTCAAACCGGGAATTGAAGGTCGTTCTCAATGGATTCATCTCCAGCTCCTATCCCACTAATGCAGGTGTTCCTCAAGGCTCCATCCTAGGCCCTACTCTGTTCCTCATATTTATAAACGACCTTCCTGATGCCATAGATTCCCAAGTCGGCATCTATGCTGATGACACCACAATTTACTCCTGCCTCAAACACAAATCTAGTGATGCTGACAAAGTTAACGTGGCAGTTCAAATAGAAAAGGACCTCCAATCGGTTGGGAAATGGGGCGAGAAATGGATGGTTAACTTTAACGCCTCTAAAACAAAACTGCTCTCTATTAACCACCACAAGGATCCATTTCTGCATCCCATTAGAATGTCTGAAGACCAAATTCTCGAGAGCTCCTCTCTGCAGCTGCTCGGTCTCACGCTGTCCGCTGATCTGAGATGGAACAAATACATCGAGTCAGTTGCATCATCCACCGCAAGGAAAGTTGGTTCCCTGTGCCAAGCCAGGAAATTTTTCTCCCCGGAATCGATCCTCCAAGTCTATAAATCGACCATTCGCCCTTGCATGGAGTGTTGCTGCCATATATGGTCTGGAGCCCCTGCTGTTTGCCTCAGGGTTCTTGATAAGATCCAGAGACGGATATGCAATGTGATTGGCCTTGATCTGTCATCTCGTCTGCAGTCGCTCTCTCACAGACACGATGTTGCCTTGCTCTGTCTTTTTTACAAATATTTTCACGGTAATTGCTCCAAGGAGCTGCTTTTGCTTGTCCCTAGGCCTCATGAATTTAAATGTCCTACGAGGCTGGCATCCTGTTCCCACCCCTTCACTGTTGAAACTGTTAGATGTAGACGTCTCTTCTACTCCAATAGCTTTATGTCTTGCACATCTCACCTGTGGAATTCCCCTATTCCTGTTTCCCTGACAAATACAATCTCCAACTATTTAAGTGTAACGTCAATCGACATCTCCAGTTGGCTTGGTCTATCCAATTCCCTTCTCCACATCCTTTCACCTTTCATTCCTATCTGCTCTCGCTCCAAATCTTCTGTAACCCCCTTGCCTTGATCGATCCACTGTCTTTCTCTTTCTCCACATCCTCTCCTTTACCACTCCTATCTGCTCTTCCTCCAACCCTTCTATAACCCCTTGTGTGATAGTGGCCTCCAGCCTTGCTTGGGGTGATATGCTTAAAAAAAAAAAAATAAATAAATAAAATAGAATTCCTTAATCTTGGACCAAATTTTCATGTTGCGCAGAAACCTAGTTTAATGTTTAAACAAACACAAATTGAAGCATTTTACCAACAAGTACTTCAATTGGAACAAGACAGTCATATTACTACACAGGTAGGCTTAAAAGAATTACTTAAAGTGGAATCTATTAAAAACCGCTACTATAAAAATCCAAGTGGAATTATAAATACTCCTTTTAATAAAAGCAGCCACACAACTAAAAAATACGAACAGTACTGTTATCTGACAAGCTGATAAAACTAATACTTTCATTTTTTTTTTTTAACAAACATGAGTACCACTCAAAATTACAGGCCATTTTGAATGATCATAATAAATTTAAAAATTTAGCCAAAAACACTACATCCCAACTTAAAAACCATTGCAACAAACTTATTATTGCTAACAATGCTGACACAGGATCCTATAAACTTCAAAAGATTATAGTTGTCTATCAACCTGGCTACCTTTATGGAAATGTAAAAATCCATAAAAAAAGATCATCCTCTTTGTAATATTTATACTCAAATTGATGGTATTGCAATGGAATCTCCTTTAGGCCCCCTTTTTCATAATTATTATATGACACATTTAAAAAATAATATACTTAATGACACTAATAAACCCCATATATATATATATATATATATATAATACATAGATGTCATTTTCATTTTAGTGAAAAATATTGATCAAATTACACAGCTTAAAAACAAATTTGAAAGTCACTCCATCCTCAAATTTACATTGGAACTTAATATTCATAATAAAATTCCATTCCTTGATGTATTGATTTCAGCACACATAAATTTACTACTTCTCTGTATAGGAAACCCACAAGCATTATTTCAGGTGGTCTTAATTACAATAGTGAATGTACCCAACGATATACGTTAGCTGTTATAAAAAACTTAATCCAATGCACACAAATGATATCTTCTTCCAAAACCATTTTCTATAAAAAATTATACAACATTAAAGAAACACTTGTTAATAATGGATTTCTTAACTCCATCATTGATCAGCAAATTAGAAGGTATCTCAAACTTCTAACAAAATTGAAAATATTAATAATATTGTACATCAAAATAAACATAATACTATTGACTTATACTATAGTAACCAAATGCATAATAATTACAAACATGATGAAACAACACTCAAAAACATAATAGGTAGAAATGTTAAACCCATTAATAATAATAAACAAGTTAAGCTCATTATATATTACAAAAATTTTAAAAAATTGACCTCATAGTCGCTAATAACCTTACAACCACATAACTAAATCCTCTACAAAAAACAATGTAGCATATCAATTTACATGCCCGTTCAGAGATTGTATCTCTGATGCTAATAATAAACCCGTTGTATATATTCGGTTTTACTACAACCACGCTCTCCCATAGACTTAATTGTCACCTTTCTGATCTTAGACAATATTTCTTAGAAAAACATAGCCATGTATGTAATATTAGACAGATATTAGTTAACATAATAAAACTCATGCATACTCACAAAAAGAACTTTCAGATATTGGAGGCCATCTACATTAAAACGAAGCCATCTACACTCAACAAAATGACATTGCAAACTAGTCAACACATTACATTGCATGTAGACATGGGTTCTGTTGTAATATAAATTTTTTTTATGTCAAAATAACAAAATATTATTTTTGATGATAGATATCTTTGTTTCATGTCTGTATAACAACTCTGAGTATGGCTCATGTGAGCCGAAAGCTTAGGACCAACTTAATAAAAAAAAAAAATACCCAAATTTTGGACAATTTTGTCTTTATTTCCACCAGAAATTAAAGCAAACATTTGAACATTAGAACGGTGCATGATCAGACATAAGACATTCATTGTCTTTTATATATATATATATATATATATATATATATATACATATATGAAACAAGAACAATGTAAATCGGAGTTAAAATACATTTTTGAAAAAGAATCACAATTAAAGGATTAAACAAGAATTTAGGCTTATTCAGAAAAGTTTATACAGAGAGCCTTCTACAAACCCTCCACAAACCTAATCATGGTAAACTACTAGGCCAAAACAATCTAATTTCTTACAGTAATACAATGTATGAGAGAGGTGGACACAGAAACATTCCCCACAATGAGTAAGTCCCACTTCATTATTTATTTCTTATCTCATTGATAATGGACACAGGCATGTCCGAAAGTTCCAACTTTAAAATATTTCCCTTGTGCTTCAGATTAATCAAAAGGCTGATAAATATAAATAAATATCATCAATCTTATTGCCAATATTAATATCATTTTGTTGTCTTTTTATTCCTTAAATTTCATTAACTTATTATTAAATGAACATATATATTAGTAATGACTGGTTACTAGAATGGCTACTAGAATGGCTAACTAGTCTCTGTTGTTGATGCCTGCTCAGTCACATTTATTTTTTCGACACTCACAGTGTCAACCTGCAACTATGGAGGACCATAATTAGTTTTTGGGAGAGTATATAATCTGGCATATGTAGTTGAACAAGTCCAGTATGTTCAAACTCACAGTCACGATGACTTGCTAGCACAACTCTTGATGGCTTCTGAACATTTTGTATACCCAATTCACTCTCTAAAATTTGGTCAACCAATAGAATGTTTTTCGGTCGCTGCATTCTGGGATATTATCAAGAAGTCACTTTGACAAATCGACCATATTGAGGTTCAAACATGGGCCTCATGGTTGAAACGCTAACATTCTAACCACTTGGTCACATGTCCATAAAATATATAATCTCACAGTAAAAATTGTCCTTTGTTTATGGAATTAATAATACAAATAATTTGTTAATGGTAATAGGACAGTTCTTATTGTCTCTGTTTTAACTGAAAATAGAAAAAAAGCTTGACCAGGTAACTAAAGTTGGAAGGTGGGAAATATTACGACTTTATTTTCACCTGAGAATAAAACAGTGCACTAAACATTGCAATCCTGAGTTGAGACCATAACTAAGATGGAAGACAATGAATCTTTTCTTTGGTCTCTTCACAAACATGATCTCTTTCGTATTTCTGACTTGATTGATCACTTCTATTGCTGATTGGCGATTGAGTGGCTGGGAGGTTGAAATTATAAAGAACACCCATTTACCTGCCCTCACACCATCTTCCCATGCTCGAATCTTTCTCTTTTTAGTTGGACACTGGTTGGTGCATCAAAATCTTTTATTCATGAATAAATAAATGGCTTATTTACTAGACTTTATTTTCTCTGCTTGGCAAAGATTGGGAACAGGCCAGGTGATTGAAGATTGCATACAAGAGCTAAATATCGAATGGTTGCTCGTATAAAATGATTTAAAAAGAAAAAAATCAAATGATAAAATTTAAAGTTATTCATTGTTTGGAGGGAGAGGGGATAACACTCCAAAATTGAAGTGTTGCATAAAAGCTAGATCTACTTACAAATTATGCAGCTAGGTGCAACAAGTGAAGTTAACACTATTCAGATGGTCTACAATATGACATGTTTCTAGATTGACCAATTTATCAGCTATGACCTTTCTCTCTACACCTCTCTGTGTGTATTTCTCTGTCTACACCTCTCTGTGTGTATTTCTCTGTCTACACCTCTCTGTGTGTATTTCTCTGTCTACACCTCTCTGTGTGTATTTCTCTGTCTACACCTCTCTGTGTGTATTTCTCTGTCTACACCTCTCTGTGTGTATTTCTCTGTCTACACCTCTCTGTGTGTATTTCTCTGTCTACACCTCTGTGTGTATTTCTCTGTCTACACCTCTCTGTGTGTATTTCTCTGTCTACACCTCTCTGTGTGTATTTCTCTGTCTACACCTCTCTGTGTGTATTTCTCTGTCTACACCTCTCTGTGTGTATTTCTCTGTCTACACCTCTCTGTGTGTATTTCTCTGTCTACACCTCTCTGTGTGTATTTCTCTGTCTACACCTCTCTGTGTGTATTTCTCTGTCTACACCTCTCTGTGTGTATTTCTCTGTCTACACCTCTCTGTGTGTATTTCTCTGTCTACACCTCTCTGTGTGTATTTCTCTGTCTACACCTCTCTGTGTGTATTTCTCTGTCTACACCTCTCTGTGTGTATTTCTCTGTCTACACCTCTCTGTGTGTATTTCTCTGTCTACACCTCTCTGTGTGTATTTCTCTGTCTACACCTCTCTGTGTGTATTTCTCTGTCTACACCTCTCTGTGTGTATTTCTCTGTCTACACCTCTCTGTGTGTATTTCTCTGTCTACACCTCTCTGTGTGTATTTCTCTCTCTACACCTCTCTGTGTGTATTTCTCTCTCTACACCTCTCTGTGTGTATTTCTCTCTCTACACCTCTCTGTGTGTATTTCTCTCTCTACACCTCTCTGTGTGTATTTCTCTCTCTACACCTCTCTGTGTGTATTTCTCTCTCTACACCTCTCTCTCTAAAAGCTGAATTCCAATTCCATTTAGATCCATTGTATTCACTTGTGAGCAAATATTCTGGGAAAGTCATGAATCCACCTCTTTCCCCTCCATCTTTAGGTTAATTAGTAGGACATGTCAGTAAATCATTATCCCTGAAAAATTCTTACAATCTAAATATATTTTCTAACTTTATATATAACCTGCAAAAGGTTGATAAGTTGTAAAAAAGAACAAATTAATCCACTCTTTCTCTCTCTCCCCCTCTTTCTTTCCTTCCCATCCCTGTCTCCCCTCTCTAAACATATGAGTTGCTGCTGAATCTTTTAATGTTTCAAGAAGCTTTTAAGGAAAAGCTTCAGGTTATGCACATGTGTACAATGGGTCTTCACATTTCAGATGTGGTGAAATGTCACTTGACAGCCAACTTTCAACAAACTGAAATGACATCTTGAAAACATTTGCAGCTCAATGAAGAAAGATTGTTATTGAGTTATTGATGAGTTATCTGAGTTGACTGGTCTTGAAGTTTATGCTAGCAACTGCTAAAATTTGAAAATGAAATGCATTTCCACAAAATTCATGCCTCATATGCTTGGAATGGTTAAGGAAAAACCAAAAAAAGAAAAACAACACATGCAATAATTTGAAGAAACAAGTTCAAAATAACTGAAGCTTTCTTTATCCACTTTCTTTACCCAATTTTGATTATATTGAATCATTCTTGTTGTATACATGTTATATGTAATATTATTTATTTTCTTTTAATTAATACTGTACAATATTCCCATGCATGAGAAAACTGGAAGAAACGAAAGAGGTTCTCAGAAGGATACTGAAAATTCCAGGTCTGGAGTGAGTAAGCAATGAGAAAGTCTTGAAGAAAATGGCAACAAAAAAAACACTTCTATTCAGAATCAGAATGAAACATGAAATTTCTTGAACACATAATAATGAAGGAGGGCTTGGAAAACTTAACACTCACAAGTCATCTTGAGGACAATTGAACTAGGTAAGTGGCTTGTTGCCTGTACCTAATGAGTTTTTTTGTGAATGGATGGTGGAATGAGGGTGGGGGAGCCTTAGCAAAGGCAGAAAACCTGCTAAGAGCTACAAGGGATAAGAAGTTTTGGAGAGTCATGATCACCCACATCCTGAAGAATGTTTGACTTTTTTTTCTCTTGTAAGTTCACTTTTTTCAATCATATTTACTGTCATATTCCCACATAATCATGGACCTCAGATGATCTTTTAAGTACCATGTCCCTTCCATACATGGCACTCCACAACTTCCTATTTTTTGTAGCTCTTAGTTTTCTTTTTTACTATTCCTCCCACTCTGTCCTGCCATCCATTTACATTAGCTCTTAGGCAGGTTACTTGCTGTTTTCCTCTGCTCTTGCTTTCAATATATCCTGTGAGTTTAAAATTCTCCAAGTCTCTCTTATGTGTCTCAGAAATCGGACTGTTCAGACAGGAGTAAACGGTTGTTGTTTGCATACATACCAAGTTGAGAATTGATGCCATTGAGAAGGTTGTTAAATAAGTTAAAAACAAAGTAGGACCAAGGATAGAGCCCTTGGGGACACCTGCATTAGTACAAAAAGATCTGTGGACATTCAGGATAACTTTTATTGTACAATTTGATAAGAAAAACCAGATCAATTTTAAAATTTGGACAGTCACAGTAACTTTTCAATTTGTGAAAACCTGCATGCCAAATCCTGTTGAAAGCTTTTTGGGTTTGTTATATTCACTTATGCACTTCGAAAAAGTATGATTCCACCTCTTCTCCCCAGCTACGGGTTAATTAGTAAAACTTGTATCACTAAATCATTATCTTCTCCCACTCACCAAAACATTCTTACAATCTAAAAATATTTTCTGAATTTAAATAACCTGCAAGGGATTGATAAGATATCAAGAACAAATCTATCAATAAATCATTTTTGTGAGGATGTATAGTTTTGTGTTTTAAGTGTTGATTTTTTTTTTTTTTTACTATTTTGGTATTTGCTTTTTGTGTGTGTCATTTTTGCGTTTGTTTGCTTTTTGTGTCTTTTTTTCATTGTTTCTATTCTGCGTCTTATTTTCAGGTTTTCTTTTTTCTTTGATTCATTTATCCACTGGTGTATGCAAATGGTCTTATCTATTTAATTGTTGACAAGACCAAGCCTCAATAGAATAAGCCATTCATTAACATGAACTTTATTTGTAGATTTGTCATAAGAACTTTGGAATAAAATAAGTCATTGATTTAGGATTGGAAAGGTTTTGAAGTGGACAAGTTCTGACAGAACCAAGTTAGAATAAAATTAATCTATTTAGATCAGTTGGAATGTGGGTAACGGTACAGTTTTGTTAGATGATATTGTTTGCTTAAGTTTTCCTACCATTAATATCAGGTGTCACCTAATAAGGATTAAATGACTGCACCTTTCCCCAACCTGAAAACACCAAGACTTTCCTCAGGATTTTTAACAATGTTGTAATCTGGATGATTTCTATTCTTTCTCAGATTTTCAATTCTAATCTTTACAGGTCTGTATTGAAAGTACTCTGGTGATGACTGGTACAACTGTCACTTTTATATTCATTGATATTAATATTTACCATTTTTCAGTTTGTTCTGTGGTGGAAAAGGTAATGATAATTTACGCCATTCCCTTATAAGGAAACATTCAATATTCATTAACCAAGCAGCCAAGTTACTTTCAGTTGTAACCCTACCCCAAACCCTAACCCTTTCCAGTATTGATGGGGATTTCCTTCCTAACCTTTTGTTTGAAGTAGTGTGGAATGTTAACCTCTTGTCATTATTTTCTATTTGAGTTACATATGCTGTCTATTTTAGTTGTTGTCACTGTTGAAAGTCCTTAAGTGATATGGTTGATGTCATTTGGTACAGTTCTTTGTGATCTGTCATGCCAATCCACAAAGTTTGAAGAAGTCCTTGCTAAAACCTACAGGCTTATTCACTAAAAAACATTTTTGATCATTGATTTGAGAAAGCAGCTCTATACTGAATGGGTTTGATGTCATGAAGGACATCCATATGAATATCTCCATATGACAAAGCTCTTTAAGGACATAAATCTAGTTTTTAGATTAGTGGTTTACTTTGTTTTAATGGAAGGTATCAATTACCACAAAAACATTGGCTTGGATTCAAGACACTTCTATGTTCTGTGTTCCTTCAGGATATTGGAAATCATGGCTCTACAATTTTCTGTCCTTTTGTAGCTCTTAATAAATTTTGTCATTATTTGCTTTCCAAAAGCCTGTTCTGCTATCTATTTACTCAAGCTCACTAGGTAGGTTAGGCATTGTTTACCTCTGTCCCTTTTGCTTTCAGTCTGTCCTGTGAGTATCAAATTTCCCAAGCCCTCTTTCTTCATTATGGGCTCTAGAAATTTCAACTATCACTTTCTGATAAGTATAACTCCTTTTTGTTTCCATTTCTTTGTCATTGTTCACATGTTTGATCCATGGTATTCTCAGCATCCATCTGTAGAACTACATTTCTGGTGCTTCAAGTCTCTTCAGCTATGAGGAGATTGTCTGGCATTCGCTGTCATATAAGAGGACTGATATCACATAACAGTTCAGTATTTTCTTTTTTCTAACAAAATTTTCCTGTTTCTTAATATTTTGCTTAGCTTTTTGTAAGGCATCTTTTGCTATACGTGGTGACAGCAATAATTTTTATGGTGTGGCTGATGTAATATTTCACAATAAATTTCCTCATACTGGATTTTATTAATCCAGCAGGACATCAGTAATTTAAGATAACTTGTAAATGAAGGCAATGATTGTTCTGGAGTGGCTGATGAAATATTTCACTGATGTGATTGTGTCTGTCTGAATTTCTGGGATGAGGGGTTATCATTATTTATGCTATTTATATTCAAACTATTATCCTCGTCTTTGTTATAATGTTTAGACTGTTTGCTGACCTTCAAGTTTGATAACAGCAAAGATGGGGACAATAGTCCGAGTGTAAATAGTTTAGATATGATTGTACTTCTATTATCAAATTGAATGCAACCAACTCTGTTTCTTTTTTTGTAACTGATGCCTTTTTTTTCTTTTGTATGTTCTGTTAGGGAAACTACCATTTTGTTTTTTAAAAGGTTTTTTATTTCTTGGTCTTGACGGGGTAGCAATCCACTTCAATTTCAGCCCTGTAATTGTATATTCTTGGATAAATTGTAGGTTCATAGTTAACAGCACCAATAATAGTCAGTGAACCAGGCTCAAGCTAAAGCAGTGTACATTCACTTTGAACTCGTGTCCTTGGGAAAGGCATGAATCTACTTCTCTCCTAAGAAATGGATAAATAGGAAGACAGTTGGAGCCCTTTACCTTTGTAATATTGTCCATCTTTGGTATTAGCTAGGCCTTATAAAAATTTCACCTTTGTTAAAACAATTGTTTCTTTCCATCATTCAAAAAATCGTGACAAATCACTACTTAGTGTCATTCAACACAGCCATTTTTGCTTTGTTCAAATTATTTGCACAATTCTCAGCAGGTCACCATTCCTACCCATTTGTGTATAGATTTATACTTCTGAAATTTTTGTCAACTTTTTTTTTTTCTAAGCTCAGTGACATATGTACCAATATTGTTGTGTATCATCTTTCTTTGTGTGTGTGTGAGAAAGCACATGCACTCACTGCTGTCATCTCTTTAGAAAAATATGGCCATTGCTGACAAGTTAACTCCATGGTTAAGGTTTAGAATTCAGTTGTCCTTCTAGACTGATTGCAGACCATGGCTAGAGATCTGTTTATGCTGCTACTTAACCCATAGCTGGGGAGAATAGAGGGATTCATCTTTCCCCAAGGATGTTTGCACATAAGTGAATATAACAAACTCTACTTGAATTTGAACATGGTTCTGATTTCTCATTCCTCCTCATTGTCTATTATGCCAGTAGCACACATAAGTAAATATATACATATATATATACCTGTTAATGTAGACACATTTCTTTCTTGATTTTCATTGTATAATGTATAAGATTTTTATTATAATGCATTATTTAGCAAAAAAATATATTTTTAATGTAATTTGCATAACCATTCATCATTTTTATGCAGTTGTGGCTCTAGTGTACCTGCTTGGTTTGCAACTAGCAGCATCTGTATTGATAACAGCAGTAAGTATTAAGCTACCCGAATGTGGCAGAATGCAATCACTAAGTCGGATTCAGTAGTAGACACAACTTGTAAAGAATTTTTTTTTCTTTTTTAAAGTGGGAGAGAGGAATGCTTACAGGAGAGAAAATACTCTGCCACGTGGCTTGTTGCAGTTTTTTACCTGTAGAATTTCTATTTGCTCTCACTCGCTGTATACAAATCAGCAGCTCAGATATTTTTCTCCTAACTTCATATTTATATTTACATGTTGTAAACCAAACTCCTACAGACAATTGTTTTGCCTTTTCATACTATTAACATACATGAATTTGTGCTGACTAATGTACTCATCATACTAATCCTTGCAAAAGTGAAAAACTATAACCTTACTCTTAGCCTTGGAATTGGAGTTAAAAATAAATATATCTATTTCCGATATTTATTGTTTATTCCTGTAGCAGGAAACTTTTTCTGTAGCATAGAAACTGGAACAACACATGCAAGGGATTCTTGTTTAGCACACACTGCAACACATTCCTTTGGCCTGCATTGAGCACAAATGTTTACTCTCCTCCTAACACTTGCTTCTTTTATGCATTTTACCCAAGCTAGAAAATTAGCATCTTGCATACACTGCCAGCCTCTGTATGGCTCAGTAACGCATACACTGTGTCATTCCAGTTCTGATGTTTGTATGGTTCACCTGGCTCACAATTTGCTCATATGTAAATTTAGGCTAAACTACTCGGTCCCTCTTGGACCTCTGAGGTAATTCTCCAGCACAATTCCTTAGATATGTTATAATTGATACACTTTAGGAAATTTTGAACCAAATTCTTCATTCCATCTATAAGGTTAAATTCTTCTTATACCACTGTTCAGTCTATCAGCTAGAATTCTCCTGTCCATGCGCCCTCTCTCCAGGTCTCCCATCCACACACCCTCTCTCCAAGTCATTCTTGTCTTTTCAGTCATAACCAAATAGATTAATCACTGTCAATAAACATGCCATTCTGATTTAGTCTGAAAACTTGTGATCACTCAAAATAGAAATCCTTCTGCCATTGGTTTTTGCTTTGAACATTCTTGTTCATCTGCTTGATTTTCTTAGTGATTATCTTCTCAACTTAAATAACCTTTTTTTCTGGTTAAGATTCAAGACTGAAACAAATTTTGAGACAAATACTTTTGTTTTTTTGCTTTTTTCCTTATAAATATTATTTATTCCTATCTCACTTCTCCAAAATATTTGCAAGACAAATTTTTTTCAAAACTCATACCAAAAAATATTGAATGGTAATGTTTGAATTTTTTTTTGTATCTGCAGTTTTATTTTTTGTTTTGTTGTTTTCTTCATACTGCACTCTCTCCTCTCTTTCATTCTTTGTTTTGGTCTGTTTTATTCTTCATATCACAACATCCCTTCTCTTTTGTCAATGTAAGTAAAATAAATTTTAGATTTTTTTTCTTTTTCAAATTATAAAATGCAGCAAAATGATGTTGATTATATCAATGCAACAAAATCTGTCAACATAAAAAGGTTTCAGAAACCTTTCAAATATAGTAATGACGGCATTTAAACCCATTTTCTTTATTTTGGTAAAATAAGTTTCTTTCTCTGCATTTTGTTTAAAGTCCAAGCCTTGCAATTCCAGCCACCTATAAAATATCAGTCTTGCATATACTGACCCCTAAAGTTGCCAGTGATTTTAGGAAAGAAAACATTATTTAATTTTACTTTACTATTTTTCCATTTGCCTTCATTTCTCTCACCCCTGTTGGTGGTTCATCCACTTTCTTTCCTCTCTATTTTTGTTCACTTATACTAAGACTGATTGATTTTCAGATTAAACAAATAAGATTTGGTTATCGCACATCCATCTGCAAACAGAAGCATTCTGAATGGAATGTTATCAACATTCTTCTTTACATATTTTTCCTCTTGTTTGTTTTTCTGTTTGATTCAAGAAAATGAATCTAGTTCAGCTACAAATTGACAGCAGGTATTTTAAAGGCTGGGTGGGGAATTTGCTAAGGTGTAGGGAGGGAATGTCAATAATTCTTGATACTATCAAAAACAAATCTGTCAACCACAGACATTTTTTAATATAGACAACATTGCAAGGCAAAAAGGTGCTTTAGGTCCGTTCATATCCATTTCTTGTTTTGTGTTCATTTTGTTTGCCAATTATGTTGTCTACAGAGACTCTAAATTTTCTCTATTGTGTTAGTTTCTTCCACTTTTTCTGATTGCATATTTCTCCCTTTTTTCAGCCTTTCTAATATAACTTTGTCTCTCTCTCACTAGTAATGTATCTCTCTGTCAATCATTGTTATGCCAATTGCAATATAAAATCTATAATATATAGTAAGAGAGGAAGAGATATATATATATATATATATATATATATAAAATGGGAGATAGATATGAGTGGATGGAGTGACTCCAGGAGGGTCCTGAATGTAACATCAATTTGCTAAGTGACAAATTTTATATGGCTATTAATATATATATATCTCGAGATTCATTTTTGTTCTTCATTGCAAATTCTTTGGGGTTTTTTTGCTCTTTTTTTTTTTTTTTTTTTTTTTTTTATGTAAATGCCATTTGGTTGGAATCTGCTGCCTCACATACCAGCAGTCACCATTGTGGCAGATAAGCTCTCCCTACATGCACACATCATGATTCTTTATAAGAAATGAAAAATAATGGAAATCTTTCTGAAAGTATCAAATAATTCTTCTAACTTGGGAAAGGAATACAATTAATAGCAATGCCGTCTGTTTTATTGATCTCTTGAATTGCAACTGCCTCTTCTTCCACCTTGCTGCACATACCAGTGTTCTTACATCAGCTTTAAACAATGAAGTAGAGATACTTGCATAATCTGTAATAATCCTGCTGAAAAATGTTGCATTCTATTCACTGCCTTACTCAACTACATTGGAAACCATCAGACAGGCATGCACCAGATCAGATTGTAATTTTAAAGTCTAAGTATGTCTTATTACATTGTTCAATGTAAAATTGCTAGTTTTGTTTTTAACTCACAGTACTAATTTATGAGTACAGTACTCTGACATCTAATCACCATAGTCTCTGGTAAGATAGTAAGAACTTGTATTTTAATTGTGAAGTTGGTAAAATAGTTTGAAACCTAGTATTCAGTATAGTACTACTTGGTATCTTTAGGAATAGTATAAATGTATATGTTTGAACAGTTTTATAAATAATTCAAAATGTTTTTATCTTTTATAAGATAGGTTGAGATACTGATCATGTTCTGTAAAAGGATATTGTAATGAAGGAGTTGCCGAAAGAAGGTGTTGTTCGCCTGTCACGAAAAGAATTCATGTGGCAACATGCATTGTTTGTAGCCATAAGCAGACTTGATTTTGGAGCGATTTGAACTTGAGCCTCACATTGACCAGTTGAGATTGATTTATCCAAGGAGAATTAACACACAATTGATAAGCAGGGAGAGAACAAGAAATTGAGATGAGCGACCATGTTTCTTTTCCTTTTGTCTTGTACTTCACTTTCTTTTTACTTCAGTTGTGTAAAAATTAAATATTGCTGTCATTATACTTTGTATAAAATGGCCATGTAGCTGGTGACAAGACTGAGATAGGCTGTATAATTCCTTTTGTTATCATGTAAGTAAAAAAATGATGCTCATATGAGCAACTTTGCACTGGCCATTTGCTGCTTTTCATTGTATAATTTAATATTCTTTACCAGTATAATACTCCTTAAAGCATCCCATGACCATTTCCTGCCTATAATTACTCTTATTTAAGAATTTAATAGCTATTGAATAAACTAGAAGTAACTAAACTTCCTATCTGTAATCCTTCAGTAATAAACATCAAGCTACTCTTCCACACATAGCCTGATTATTGTTTAAGCATGAAACACTGTTGCTTTTCGCTGGTTATACCTATGCTCTGTCTCTGATATTGAATACTTTTCTCTTATAAATATAGCATGTATTAAAAGTATCTTTCATCAATAATTGGAGAGATAGACCATTTTCTTTGTTTCTGGTAAAAATTTGAATCTAAATTGTCCAATTACATTTTGCTTTTATATCAAAGTGTTTCTTTTTGGGCTGTCAAGTTCATCTTTTTTTTTTTTCATATGAAATTATAATCCCCTTATAATTAGTCTTTTTGGTCTGCAAATCAATTTAAAATAGCAACATCTTTGTATCAGGAGAATGTGTAGGAATAATCAAATATTTTCTATAACTGTTATTAACATTCAAAGTTTTGTTTGGATAATTTAACAGCATGAAGTGTGCTGTTAATATTACAATAACATTTTTGTTGAGCCATTCACTCATGAAATTCTGTAAACAAATTCACTAAAATAACAAAAAACGCCTTTATGATTAACATAATTTTCTTCATCTTTGGTTCCTGGAAGTTTCTATAATACATCAAGCCACATCTGTGTAGTTTCAGTAACAAGTTTGTTTTTTTTAATCTTTTTTTTTTATGCAGGGTGGGGATTTGACAACCACACACAACCCTTCTTTACCTAAGCCTGAGAGTTTTTCTTTTTCTATTTTTGTCAGATTAACTTTTTCATAGTTGGATTGCCTAAAGGTTTTCAAATACTCTTGCTAATTACCCATAGTGGGTTGGGGGATCCCTACCTTTCTCAAAGGTATTAATGAGAAGTCAACAACACAAAAGAGTTCTTACCAAAATTTTAATTTAGTTAGATAACAGATGTGCTACCCTGCATCTCCATCACCACCCCCAAAAATAAAATTACCCTGGATTTATTTCTGTCTCCATCCATTGCAAAGTATTCCAAACAGCTTAACTGTATAAAGTGTGAAAGATACACTTTTGAATGAAAACTTAATTGATGTTCAGCTCAAATTTGAAACATCCGTGCACACTTACCAGCTCCTGTCAAGTTATTTTTGTTCTTGATTATCTTAAGATATATATATAAAGGAGCAGAGTAGGAAGAAGTGGGTTCATGCCTTTTCCAATGAAATTAGTACATAAGCAGCTTTGGTTTAAAATATTCACTATTTTTTAATTGTTTTCTCAGCTAACTAGCATGCCACACTTCAATTTCAGGTTAATTTCTCTTGTCACTTCTGAAAAAAAAAAACAATTTGTTGTAAACATTTAATAATTAACACTTATGCTTTTTTATGGCATCAATTGGTGAAAATATTTCAGAAACATTCTTTGTATTGATTATTCTTGAGAAGGGGGCCAAATACCCACCCAAACCTTTGGCCTTTTTTGTATCAAGATTGACTTCTTTTTTTTTTTTTTAATACAATAAGGTTCACTCTGTACCAGGCTCATTAGGGGCCACTTGACGTCAAGGGTTACAATAAAGGAGGGAAAGATCCTCTTGGTAGTCTGTTCCATAAGGCAGTGGTTTGCAGGAAGAATCTGTTTGAGTAGAACTTACTTCTCACTGATGGAATATGGAGGGAATGTGGTTTGGTTTGCTACTATGTAAGTGGCATGGTAGGTCTTGGGTGTGAAGTTGTGACCTGGTGGAAGTAGGCAATGCAGTTTGTCCAAGCACTTTCCATGGTAGTAGCAATAGACCAGTGAGAGAACAATAAGCAACTTTAGTTTTTGACCCAGTACTCACTTTAATTCAATACCCAGTATACAAGTTGCTTAAATCTTGTAACCATGAATTCCATAAATAGAAAAAAATGAAAACATTAAGTTTTTGTTTAATTTTATTTATTTTTGGAATTGTTTGTCACACTGACATCAGTAATGGATTTTTTTTTAATATTACTGTTCACCTAACACAAGGCTCAAGAGCCACTCAAGGTAGTCTTATTGAATAAGATTGTAGTAAGGGCATAAAGAGTGTATATTATGAGGATATGTGGGTGGGATGGTAATGGTTTATGCTGATCTACCCACATTTCATTACTAACCACTCTCTGTATAAATGCTATCTAATTATTAACAGTTTATTTCATTTTAAGGGAATAAAGCTTCTGAAGTTGATATTTGATATTGTCTATTCATTACAGTGGGATAAATAACAGTTGATACTTAGACCATACTGATCAGGGAAACATCCTCTCATGAGTCTGCTTCACAGAGTAACAGTTCTGGAGAAGAAGCTGTTTGAGTGGAAACTTCTCTTTAACAATGGAACATAATGGGAATGAGTCGACTCTGTGTACACATGTTGGGTTCTAACAAATTTAAGTACATTTCCTTATAAATAAAAAATTGTTTATTAATGATGCAAAAGTTATTTTTAACCTCTTATCAAATTCAAGATGAAAAAAAATATTATGTATTTTTTTCTGGCATAAGCCTATGACAAATAGGCATTAAGTTAGCAAATGCTTTAAGTCATCAATTTTGGTCTGTCCTTTTTAAAGATTCTTTTTGTCACCAAAAATTCCTTTCATAATTTTTTTTTTCTTTTGTACATTGATTTTTGTTCTTGGAAGATTCAGGCTAAATTAATGAAAAAAAGAATTACATTTTCTTTCAGATTTCTTAAATTTTATCCATTTATTTACACCCTGACCATTCTACTTTTCATTTTTTGAAACATTTGTATTTCACCCCCCCCCATATCCCTGGCTATTATCACTCTTCAACTTCCACAAACTGTGACTCTTCTGTCCATTCTATCACCCAATATCCCATTTTCTTTTCTTTTAACTCATTATTTCAATAAGTTTCATGATTTTTTCCTGAACATGCTATAAATTCTAATCAATAAATTATTACTTGGTTTTAGTTTAGATTTTTTCTTGGGGCGGGGGGAATGTTGTCTTTAAATCCATTCTTTTCCTGTCCTTATTTTGGCTCAGCTTTTTTTTTTTTTTATTTATTGATAACTTTTTCTTCCAAAATTTCGCTCTAACCTGAAAATCTTCCACCAGATGTCTCCCTCTTAGAATTATTTTTCTCTACAATCATTTCCATTCATACAATTCATAACCAGAACTCTTTTTTTTTTTCTTTTTAAAGCAGATTTTTTGCAAAATGGATGTTTGGATACCTTATTTTTATTAGTTTATTTTTTGGCAGTACTGATTGTTCTTAAAAAAAAAAAAAAATTAAGAAAAGACACAAAGGAACATAAATCATAGCAACTTCAAAATCAGTAATTCTGAAGAAACAGATGAGAAAAAAATATTTATTTAATCAATTTTCTGCTACCTTTGATTTGTGAAAGATTTCTAAATGAATAACCTTTAACTGAAACACAACATGAATGTAAGAATAATTTAATAATTGACTTCTGACTCGCTAATTAGGCACAGCATATATATCTTTAAAGCATTAGGACTGTTTGAAGCTTAGATATTTCTTATATTAAATTCTTTGATAAATGTCTGAAAAGACTTGCTAGAATTTGCTGTCCCTAACATGTCATTAAAAGTGAGTGATACTTAACACCTCATAAAGTACAGCATTCTTTAGTTTTGCAGTTGGATGAGAAATATAAAATTTGGTAAGTTCGTTGTAGATGGATATCTAGTCTTCCAGGTAATCTGTAATTTACTTGTATTTAAGAGATTGTTGGAACTTCAATAGTCTGCTTGTATTAAAATGAATCCTTGTGGAAATTTCCACTTATGCTGATGACTTTATTTGGTTATTTGGTATTAAGTACTTGATTATTTGTTCAAAATAAGTAACCAGTCCATTTAACCAACTTAGAAGAGTGGATTATTAGTCCTGCAATATAATTATTATTTCTGTTATAGAATGTTTGTGAGTAATGTTCACCAATGTATGAAGTGCATTGACAAGGGATATTGAAAAATATTTCTTTTTCCATCAAAGGCTATGGCCTTATTGATGTCCATATGGTTAAGTTGCTACAAAATATTTGTATTCAGTATAAGTTGGTAATTAAAAGGAATAAATGCCTTTTTAATCATGAGGCTACAGACCTATTGATGTACATACATTTTTACTAAAGTTCAGTCAATAAAAGGCTCAAGAGTCACTCAAGATTGAAGGTTACTGAATATGTGATATGAGTGAAAGAGGTGGTAGGAAGTGATTATGAGGATAGATAACACATTGACCCATAACTGGAAGAGGATAAGATTGCAGTGTTCAGGAAAGTATCCTGGCTGTTCTTTGTAAAAACCAGCTTTTGACCAAAACTTCATCTTGAGAAATAGAATACAAAAGAAATGTCTATGATCCAACTCTGTGTATGTAGCATGGAGAGCCTGAGCTCGAAAGTTTTGAAGTGGTAGAACTAAAGAGTGCAGCCATAGAAATAGCGATAAGCTTTCAATGTTGCATTTACATATCCAGCTCATATATTTCTGAATTCTAGTAATGTCACAAATAGATTGGTCTGTTCATATACTGCAACAAGTATTTTAATATTACATCATTTTCTTACTGAGTCATGCAGAAGGCTAAATTAATTGAGCCCTGAGTAAGAATATTATTTGATCTGAAAAGTGAGCTTTCTAAATTTCAGGTCAGAAAATGTCATTACCAAAATTCATGACATCACATCATGAATACTATAGTACTTTCAAAGAAAGTTCTTTATACCTCCACTCTGTCTGTAACTTTGGTATTTTTGTTTGCCTGTACTAAAATATTTGGGGGCTATTTTAGTGAAACACCAGCCATATTTTAATTGGTTATATTCTTCCGTCCAGTATTCCTGTGTTATTGGGAATGAATCAAGCAGCTAGTGTACTTGAGACAACCCTTTCAGCAAATAGGCTTCTACTCATGGGGTGGGTGGTCAAGTATGATACCTGACATTTGATTAGTGGGTGATATCAGTTTGGTTTTGAAATTTCAGTAAATACTTGGATGCTTAAATACTGGTAGCAAATTTTAACAGAAAATAGAGGTAAAAATGTCACTATTTTCTCACTGTTCCTAGTAACATAAACCCAGCTCTGCATTTGGTTGTTGTCAAAACAGTTCTTAAAACTACTTTAAATATATCAGTGTGCCTCCCACAATATGGTGCTTGTTATGTTGTCCTCTTTCCTTTCAGTTAGTTTGACCACCAATCTTCCACAAGGATTAACTTGGCTTTTTTTTAATTTATTTGATTGTTTACATTGAATTTCTTTAATTTTGATTGACAAACAATAAAAAATCAAAAACATGGAAAAATTTAGTATTTTAGTACATGCATACAAAAATACTTCTAAAATGTTAATAGACATCCTCACTAAACCTGCTAACATCTTAGATTTTTCTACCATCCCCACGGCTCTGGTGGAAACTCGATACATATTTTATACACACTAATTATTAAAAATTAATTGTTAAGTGTAAACATTTGAATTTTAAAATTTTCACAAAGCAATTTAACACTAAAAATGCTTTGCTGCACACACAATGAAAAATCATTTTTCTAGTGGAATCCAGAAGTGTAAATTTAAACATTTTTATTGAAATACGTCCATTGGGTTGCTTCAGTTGTTTTAAATGACTAAATATTTGAGGAAGGAAGAATGAATTTTGCTAATCAAAATAATTAAAATATTTGTGCATTTAATTTAATGCTGAACATTCTAATACAGCAATTTCTTTTTTGCACTTTTTCTGATTAGCTTCACAAACTGAAATAGAAGTCTTAATTACAGAAGTGTTAAATCATAGCTATTTAAGCAGAAATGTTTTTTATCATCAGCTCCAAATGTTTTTTTTCTTTTCAAATTTTTTTAATTCTAATTTTTATTTTCCTTTGATTCAAAGAGACATTTTTAAAATAGATTTTGATGACATCTTTCAAAAGCATAACTCGATTTAAAAAGGGCTTATTTGAATGTGGCTTTGAGTCATTTCTTGATGATGAAAAACATTTTTTAAACAAAAGCTGATATTTGATATAATACCAGTGAGTTCATTTTTGAATCCTCTTTATACTGACATTTATTGATAAATGTAAGTTTAACTTCCAATTTATATTGTATGAATTTTAATATTTTTCAAAATGTTTCGTTTTATTTTCTTCTCGTGAAGAGAGAGATTGCTCAAAGAATTTTTTATGATTTGTATACTTACAGAATGAGAAAGAGAGGCTATAAAGAAGTTTGTAAAATTACTTTTCCAGTGTTTTGGAACCAATTTTTTTCCTTTTACAAAAGACCAAGACTGAAAGTCATGGTTTGGTTTGTTTTACAGATCTCAACACCTCAATGGGTTATTTAATGCCGACAAAATTTTTATTGCTGGTAATATTTTTTTCAAAAATGTATTGCTGGTAATAATTTTTTTTTTTTTTAAAATGTATTGCTGTATTAAAACATTTTTACACTTTCATAGTGTTTTGACCCCAGTTTGGGGGCCAACTATTTGCCTATAGCTGGGACCCTAACAGGTGCTACACCCCAGGTCAGGGCGTACCTGGGAACACCAGCAATTAAGAGGTGGTTCCACGCTCCTCAAAACCTCCTGATCAGAGGCTTGCTGTTGGATGTAGTTTATCGTCATACCTAAGACTGCTGAAAGTTATGTAAGTTTATGAATCATCTTTCCATCTTGTTATCATAAAACTTCATCTGATTCAATTTAAAGCTATGAAAGTAGTGGAAAAGCTATGAACAGTTAATTTAAATATAATCTTTTTTAGCATTTATTAAATTTTAATATTCTTACCCTAATTTTTTTTACTTCATAAATTTCCAATGCTTTGTGTGTGTGTATTTTTTTAATTTTTTTTTTTTAAGTCTAACAAATTATCCAAAATTAGCTAAATGATGACTAAAATTTTAAATACAGGAATAATCATCTTTCCTCTTCATCCTCCCTGCCCTGCCGTCTTCATTTTGTTCTTGTTTCTTTTCCATTTCACCACCCCTTTCTCTATCTTTCTATTCCTTTTCATCTGTGATTAACCCCCCCACCCACCACTGACAAATTCCTTGTATTCATTATGCTTTTTCTCATTCCTCCTTTAATTTATAATTGTATCTCCAATTGCTTAATATTGTAATTGTGTAACTAGACTGACAGCTCCCTCCTCAACATGGTTTAAACTTTTACGGCTTAAAATGTCAGTAACAATTAACATACATACCCACAAAAATGAACTATCAAAAGGATAGATTTTCTTTCACTTATCTCGGTAATTTTTATTGTTTTAAAGTCATATTCATCAAAGAGTGGACAGACATGAGAATGCTGGAACTCCTGAGAGCCACTGCCATCAGATCTTCCTGGAGGAGGTTCTGTTTCTTCTGCCTTTAGGTCCCCCACTCCCCAACTATTGAAGTGGTCAAGGTACTGGTGATGAAAAGATAAGATATGGGATTTTTTTCTAGCTGTCATTCTTACTTAGATTCTGAGTTTTTTAAAAATTTTGCCAGGTGGGGGTTACCCTTTTAAATGACCTTTCACTCCCCTCTCTCTCTCTCTTTTTTTTTTTTTTTTAACATATTGAGAAAACTTCTGACCCCTATTACAACTACACTGCATGTAAAAGTAGCGCTTCTCTTGTTGCTCTTGTCTTGCCTGTTCTATTTTACAACTGTCTTTAAATATACAATATGTATGGAAAAATATGGGTGGGATCTCCATCTTTCCCACCCTAAAACAGAAAATGATTTTACTTGTTAATCACTGACACACACACACACACATTTTTCGTTTCACCTTTTGGAAGTGTAATCTGATGATCCAACATCCTTTAAAAGGGCTATGGTGAAAAAAGTTAAGTCTTTTGGTGAGTTACTCCTGGTGTCAAAGAAGTTGTTTGATGGAAACTTCTCAAAGATGTGTGATGTTCCAGGTACTTTTAACCATCATTGGTCATTTTCAAGGAAAGAAGGTAGAATTCAAATGTTAGCCAACAAGCAGGTGTGGAAATTTAAATATCTGGGAAGTGTTCTGACAGAGGATGGTAAGTGCAATGTTGAGATCCAAAGACATATTGGAACGGTCAAAGACACATTCCAAAAGCTAGGCAGTGTGTTATGAGACAGGAGGATTTCATTGGTAACAAAGAAAAGAATACTGAACTGCTATGTGATATGTCCTCCTTTATGGCACCAAATATTGGACAGTCTCCTCAAAAATGAAGAATTGACTCGAGGCAAGAGAGGTATGATTCTACAGAAGGATGCTAAGGATACCATGGACTGAACATGGGAGCAACAATAAGGTTTTGGAGATGATGCAAACAAGGAGGAAATTTATACTTATCAGGAAGAGGCTGCTGAAATTTCCGAGACATGTAATGAGAAAGGAAGTATTAGAGAATCTGATACTCATAGGGTGGATAGAGGGAAAGAGAGACAAGGGAAAGCAATGCATGACATACTTAGTAGGCTTAAGCAAGTGGATGGCAGAACAGGGTCTGGGAGAAGTTTAACACTTTTACCCCAGCCGCTCAACCTGTGACATCTTACTCTCTGGGTTGAGGTGTCTACTCGGTCCTAACCAAACTTAAGGGAGTGGCCGTAGGTCCCCTGAGCATCCATAGATTATTCAACCGGTCTGCTGGTTTGATCCTGCTTCCTGCCCATGTTGTGATTTGTTTGATCCGGAAAGCAGAAGTGATGTTCATCCATTCATGGTCGACTGAAAATGTAGACACGGCTGGAGAGTCTACACTAAGAAATTTAGAATGCAGCAAAAAAAATTAATATCTGCAGAACGCCGGACAAACAATTATTCAATAGTTGAATTCTAATGTCTTTTATATAGCAGAAAAGAATAGTATAGAAAAGAAATGGGTTACAGAAAAGAAAAGTAATTGACATAAAAACTCATACACTGGATTCTGGACACAGTGTGTTGTGATTAACTTGTTGTTAATTCGTCTCGGAACAATATACGACTCTTGCGATGGGGGGATTAAGATTTCTGTGTGAGGCTTAAAGTTTATAGTGGCATTCCTCCTCAGTAGTAGTAACAATAGTAGTAATATTCATGGTAGCAGAAGCAGCGGTACTTATATCAAGAGTACATGTTAGCGGATGCTTTGTTCCAATCTCCAACACCACTTCCTCGAGTCTCCAACTCGACTCTCCACTGTCTCTAGCTCAACTCTTGCCCAGGCTAATTCTCTTCTCCAGTCTCACCAAGAATTTTCTCCCTTCTCTGTCTTCCGTCTGCCACTTTTTCAGCATAACTACACGTTTATATAGAAAAACTCGGCTGGTCATAACCGACCCTTGGTCCTACTACTTTGCATGTGATTATCACAGGGTTCTGGCTGCTTCAACCAAAATCATGTGAATTCCAAAGTTCCTTATAGCTTACTAAGCTCTATTTCAATTTTTAACCAATAAAAATTATTTTGATCATTCCCATTGTCTTCTAATGACCCAGATCCAATGTGTTCAACTTCTGCCCAAGATCAGATTTCCCATCAGTAAACAAGATGCTTTGACCTAGTTTCACTACTCAAATCTACTCCCATTTCAGTAAAAAAAATATACGTGTGTGTTTCCCAGACTCTTTCTCTCTCTGTCACAAAGTAGAAAAAGGACAAAAGATATTAAACTACAAGAGATAGGGGGAAGTGGAGAGCCATGATCACGTACGTCCTGAAGGGACATGGCACATAAAAGAAGAAAGAAATCCAAAATTTGAAATGAGTGAGTTTACATACTGTGGTGGAGGAATGATTTAGCATCACATGACTAACATGGCCTTATGGTTCAAAGGCATTTTAGCATGATCATGCTGAGATTAAAACAAATTTTATTGATGTTGGGTTGTTGTCTTTTGATGTGAAAAGCATCTAACATGATCAATTGTTTTTTTATAGTTCACAGCAGAATACTTTTGTATTTTCAAGGATACATGCACCTATCATCTGCTTCACAAAACCTCCTTGGTCTTTTGAACAGTTGTTGAACCTTATCCTTTGTTTCCTGTTTAGGATTGGGTTCCTAGTTGCTTCTAAAATCTTTTCCTTCTTTTTTACTTCCAGCAGCCCTTAGATCTTAGTGACATTATCACTTTGATTGGAGTGTTACCTCTTATTCTGTAACCCTCTACATTACATGGGTCTTGGACCTTGTACAGGGTGAACATCATTAGAAAAAAGAAGAAACTCTGATTGTAATTAGAATGGCACTATGAATTTGTTAAATGTTTATATATGGCCTTTCTCTTTGAGAGGTGACATTCCCTCCATTTTTTTTCTTTCTTTTGTAGTTGTGCATATTTGTCCTAGATTGGCTCTGAAGAGTGAGGAGCAATAATTGGTTAACCCCTTTTTAATTTTTTTTATTTACTCCTCAACAACATGGACATTGATGTAAACACCAAGAAGCATCACTTGATGGAATATACACAAGGATGTTATGAGTTGTATTGGACATCAGCTGGGAGAAAAACTCAACAAAGAAATTCTTGTATGAATATCTTCCTCTCTCAGTTTTACTGAGAGAAAAATGGCTTCAGTTAGCTGGTCACTTCTGGAGAAGTAATCAGAATTTGTGAGTGACACCCTCCTATGGAACCCATTGCACGGCAAAAGATTGGTTGGAAGACCTCATCATACCTACATTGACCAACTTGTGGATGACTCTGGATACAATCTGGAGGACCTGCTGACAGCGATGTCTGACAGATGGTTGAAGGGAATGAGTCAGGAGAATCCAAGAAGTATTCTGAACCTGATGATGATGAAACTACTCTGTAGAGTATATTTTTCCTCAACTTTGTTTTTCTGCACTTTCGTTGGATATTTTTGTATATACTTTTTTAAATATTCATTTTTAAAGCTTTAATAAGATTTTGTATAAAGCAGATTATTGAACAATGTGTACTAGTATTCTTCAGGTGTTCTATTAGAGAACCTTCTGAAAATCTCAATACTTAACCCCTTTAATTCACAAGGGTAAAATTGCCAGATTTTTTATTTTATATAAAAATTTATCTTTGGCTCCAATTTCTAAATTTTTTTTTTTTTTTTTCAAGTACAGTACAACTCTAAACCGAATATCTGAGATGTTCATTATTGAAAGTTCTGTTTTGATTTGAGGAAGAAAAGGCTGCTGTGGCAAGCTTTAAGTTTTAGAGTTTAGGAGACAAAAAGTAGTTTGTGATGTAGATTCGTTTATATTTAAAGTGTAGATTGAATACATAAATGTACAAAAAATATTTGACGATCAATAGTAATGAAAAAATTTGTGCTAAATAAGTATTGTAATTTGTGAAAAACTTAGATACTTTATGAAATATTTAAAAATTTATGAAATATCTTATTCAAAAACAATTACAGTCTGTAAAGGAAGACAAAAATAGGGATATACAGTACATCTCCTCTAAACCGAACATCTAAGAGGTTTGATATTGAGGGTACTGTTCTAATTCAAGGGAGAAAAGGCTTCATATTTATGCCAATACAGAAGTTGAGATTTGAAGATGAGTTCAAATTTGAGGAAATCTAGATAATGCTATGTTTGGATGTGGGGAGTTCTACTGTATATCTAATTGACTGTAGGCAATAACAAACCAATGATGTAACCAGGGGGATAGCATATGTTTAAAAAAAAAAACAAACCCAAAAACTTTAGCTCAACAGATATCTTTTGGCTATTTACCAAATGCTGGTTAACCTCACTACCCACATACTTGTGACAGGATCTAATCCATCATGTTACCTTGCCCTTAAGATGACAGGCACATATCTTTTAGTAATTGCACACATTATTAAAGTTGAAACCTTTATATAATTACATCAAATGTTGATTGCAGCAAGCTTTTAAAAATAAACATTTTTTTTTTTCATCTAAATGTTAATCTCAATTTCCCTTTACAATTTGCTTTTTATTGTTATAAGATAGTTGAGAATTGGTGGAGAATATCTTCTCCTTCTCTCATTCTTTTTACCGTTTTTCTTTATATTTTTCTCCTTTCTTGTGAATTTGTCTCCGTTAAATTCCAAGACATTCTGCAGAGATGAAATGCCTAAAATTCCATCTTGCTGTAATTCCTGTTTGTCTGACATTCTTCTGCATTCAGATGTCAAAAAAAAATTTTTTCTGTATAAAGTAATCTGCTCCTCTTCCATCTCCTACCTCGATAGATCTAAAACTTCTCTCCCTCTTGTTATCTCTCTCTCCCTCGCTTGCTCTCGCTGTCTGTGTGTGTGTCTCTCTCTCTCTCTCTCTCTCTCCCTCCCTCGCTTGCTCTTGCTGTCTGTCTCTCTCTCTCTCCCTCCCTCGCTTGCTCTCGCTGTCTGTCTCTCTCTCTCTCCCTCCCTCGCTTGCTCTCGCTGTCTGTCTCTCTCTCTCTCCCTCCCTCGCTTGCTCTCGCTGTCTGTCTCTCTCTCTCTCCCTCCCTCGCTTGCTCTCGCTGTCTGTCTCTCTCTCTCTCCCTCCCTCGCTTGCTCTCGCTGTCTGTCTCTCTCTCTCCCTCCCTCGCTTGCTCTCGCTGTCTGTGTCTCTCTCTCCCTCCCTCGCTTGCTCTCGCTGTCTGTGTCTCTCTCTCCCTCCCTCGCTTGCTCTCGCTGTCTGTGTCTCTCTCTCCCTCCCTCGCTTGCTCTCGCTGTCTGTGTCTCTCTCTCCCTCCCTCGCTTGCTCTCGCTGTCTGTGTCTCTCTCTCCCTCCCTCGCTTGCACTCGCTGTCTGTGTCTCTCTCTCCCTCCCTCGCTTGCTCTCGCTGTCTGTGTCTCTCTCTCCCTCCCTCGCTTGCTCTCGCTGTCTGTGTCTCTCTCTCCCTCCCTCGCTTGCTCTCGCTGTCTGTGTCTCTCTCTCCCTCCCTCGCTTGCTCTCGCTGTCTGTGTCTCTCTCTCCCTCCCTCGCTTGCTCTCGCTGTCTGTGTCTCTCTCTTCCTCCCTCGCTTGCTCTCGCTGTCTGTGTCTCTCTCTCCCTCCCTCGCTTGCTCTCGCTGTCTGTGTCTCTCTCTCCCTCCCTCGCTTGCTCTCGCTGTCTGTGTCTCTCTCTCCCTCCCTCGCTTGCTCTCGCTGTCTGTGTCTCTCTCTCCCTCCCTCGCTTGCTCTCGCTGTCTGTGTCTCTCTCTCCCTCCCTCGCTTGCTCTCGCTGTCTGTGTCTCTCTCTCCCTCCCTCGCTTGCTCTCGCTGTCTGTGTCTCTCTCTCCCTCCCTCGCTTGCTCTCGCTGTCTGTGTCTCTCTCTCCCTCCCTCGCTTGCTCTCGCTGTCTGTGTCTCTCTCTCCCTCCCTCGCTTGCTCTCGCTGTCTGTGTCTCTCTCTCCCTCCCTCGCTTGCTCTCGCTGTCTGTGTCTCTCTCTCCCTCCCTCGCTTGCTCTCGCTGTCTGTGTCTCTCTCTCCCTCCCTCGCTTGCTCTCGCTGTCTGTGTCTCTCTCTCCCTCCCTCGCTTGCTCTCGCTGTCTGTGTCTCTCTCTCCCTCCCTCGCTTGCTCTCGCTGTCTGTGTCTCTCTCTCCCTCCCTCGCTTGCTCTCGCTGTCTGTGTCTCTCTCTCCCTCCCTCGCTTGCTCTCGCTGTCTGTGTCTCTCTCTCCCTCCCTCGCTTGCTCTCGCTGTCTGTGTCTCTCTCTCCCTCCCTCGCTTGCTCTCGCTGTCTGTGTCTCTCTCTCCCTCCCTCGCTTGCTCTCGCTGTCTGTGTCTCTCTCTCCCTCCCTCGCTTGCTCTCGCTGTCTGTGTCTCTCTCTCCCTCCCTCGCTTGCACTCGCTGTCTCTCTCTCTCTCTCTCCCTCCCTCGCTTGCACTCGCTGTCTCTCTCTCTCTCTCTCCCTCCCTCGCTTGCTCTCGCTGTCTGTCTGTCTCTCTCTCTCCCTCCCTCGCTTGCTCTCGCTGTCTGTGTCTCTCTCTCCCTCCCTCGCTTGCTCTCGCTGTCTGTCTGTCTCTCTCTCTCCCTCCCTCGCTTGCTCTCGCTGTCTGTCTGTCTCTCTCTCTCCCTCCCTCGCTTGCTCTCGCTGTCTGTCTGTCTCTCTCTCTCCCTCCCTCGCTTGCTCTCGCTGTCTGTCTGTCTCTCTCTCTCCCTCCCTCCCTCGCTTGCTCTCGCTGTCTCTGTCTCTCTCTCTCCCTCCCTCCCTCGCTTGCTCTCGCTGTCTGTCTGTCTCTCTCTCTCCCTCCCTCGCTTGCTCTCGCTGTCTGTCTGTCTCTCTCTCTCCCTCCCTCGCTTGCTCTCGCTGTCTGTCTGTCTCTCTCTCTCCCTCCCTCGCTTGCTCTCGCTGTCTGTCTGTCTCTCTCTCTCTCTCCCTCCCTCGCTTGCTCTCGCTGTCTGTCTGTCTCTCTCTCTCTCTCCCTCCCTCGCTTGCTCTCGCTGTCTGTCTGTCTCTCTCTCTCTCTCCCTCCCTCGCTTGCTCTCGCTGTCTGTCTGTCTCTCTCTCTCTCTCCCTCCCTCGCTTGCTCTCGCTGTCTGTCTGTCTCTCTCTCTCTCTCCCTCCCTCGCTTGCTCTCGCTGTCTGTCTGTCTCTCTCTCTCTCTCCCTCCCTCGCTTGCTCTCGCTGTCTGTCTGTCTCTCTCTCTCTCTCCCTCCCTCGCTTGCTCTCGCTGTCTGTCTGTCTCTCTCTCTCTCTCCCTCCCTCGCTTGCTCTCGCTGTCTGTCTGTCTCTCTCTCTCTCTCCCTCCCTCGCTTGCTCTCGCTGTCTGTCTGTCTCTCTCTCTCTCTCCCTCCCTCGCTTGCTCTCGCTGTCTGTCTGTCTCTCTCTCTCTCTCCCTCCCTCGCTTGCTCTCGCTGTCTGTCTGTCTCTCTCTCTCTCTTGCTCTCGCTGTCTGTGTCTCCCCCTCCCTCGCTTGCTCTCTCTCCCCCTCCCTCGCTTGCTCTCTCTCTCCCTCTCCCCCTCCCTCGCTTGCTCTCTCTCTCTCTCTCCCCCTCCCTCGCTTGCTCTCTCTCTCTCTCTCTCCCTCCCTCGCTTGCTCTCGCTGTCTGTGTGTCTCTCTCTCTCTCTCTCTCTCTCGCTTGCTCTCGCTGTCTGTGTCTCTCCCTCCCTCGCTTGCTCTGTCTCTCTCTCCCCCTCCCTCGCTTGCTCTGTCTCTCTCTCCCCCTCCCTCGCTTGCTCTGTCGCTCTCTCCCCCTCCCTCGCTTGCTCTCTCGCTCTCTCTCCCTCCCTCGCTTGCTCTCTCGCTCTCTCTCCCTCGCTCTCGCTCTTGCATTTCCTCAGAACTGTCATAGCAAAGCTTAACATTCGTATCCACAAAAACAAAAAAAAAAAAAAGATACTTTTTGTGGGACAAATTTCCAAAAAACATGCCTCCCCCGATTGCTACAATTTTAACCTGTTCAAGGTTAAGGTTGACCGTTATCTTTTCCACATATCCACACTTCTTACCTCTTCCACTTATGTTCATACAACATCATTCATTAACCCTCTACGTTGAGTGGCTCTTGGGGGACATTTTTTTTTCCAAATCGGGTTAAAATACTTTTAGTTAGAATGCTTGTTTTAAGAGAAAAAAAAAAGTTATTTAATCATTATCCAATTTAATTTGATTTTGATTCTTTATTGAAAAAAGAAGAAATTCTTTCAGTACCTCAGTCTGTTGCTACTGCGCTGTTTTAGTTTTTTAATTCGTTTCATATTTCACTTGAAATCCTTGAACATATTTTAACTTGTTTTTTTAATGTTAAACTTGGGCGTTGTTAGAGAAATGAAATGAACATCTCCTTTACAAGTGTCCACTTACAAAAATTCTCTGGTCTGATAAAGCCTGCTGGGTTTGCATATTTTTTTTTTAATAAGTTCAGAACAATATTTGACTTAATAGAAAAAGTACATAGGGAAAAAATGTTTCTGATCACATAAAGGCACTCTGATGACAGCATTCAATTTTTTTCTTTTTAATTTTTTCTGGATGCCCCCCCCCCCTCTACCAAACTCTCAAAACCAGCATCTATTCTCGTCATGAGACCCCAATCCCTCCCCTGTAACCGTGTGTCCTCCTCATTCCCCAAAAACAGTATATCCTTCTCTTCACTTGCCACAATTATTTTCCTTATATATTCTATTTACAAAAACTTGTTTCTTTCTTCTTGATGCAGAAATTTTAATTCAACATTTTGTTTTCCTTTTCAAACACTTCAACTATTAAGTAGGAATGTCTTATTTCCTACACAACAGTCTCTAATCTCCTCGATTTCATCTTTTCTCATTTATATACATGTAAAATATATTTGTGTAATTAGAGTTAGTATTCATATATTCTATCATTTTCATTCCAATTTCATCTGGTTAGTTTTCAGTTTTTCTTTATGGATTATCACAACTAATAACTTTCAGCATTTGTCTTTGAAGTCTTTCACAATTAAGTTATCGCTAGGTAGAACTGTAGCTTTGTTCAAAATGCTAAATCTAAAAATATAATTGAACTGCTAGGAAAACTTGATTTTAATGGGAACAAATCACTCCCATGTAGACAGAACTGATATATAAAAATACAAAGTGGACAGATAGGATTTCTTTAACCAATACAAGACAATCCTAAGAAATCTAGAAGACCTACCAAGATTTTTTATTGGTGGACATAAACTTAACAGAAAATGACACTGTGTTAATAGACTTATAAACTGCAGTAGCTCTTGGACAAGATAGTCCTTTCTTCTGGCTTTCCTTTATAATGGACTGATTGGTCATCAGAGGCAGTTGAAGATGTCCATGAATTGGAATCTTCAAAATTGAGAAAGTACAGAAATGTCACTATCTTGGAATCAGGCTGACTCTGTGAGCAAATTAAAAACATTCTGGGCCGGATCCAGGCCTGCAATCCTGAAATTTTGGATTCCTACGTTTTTATTATGGCAATTGTTTCTTGGGGATATTTTACATGATTTTTTTGTGACAATTTTTTTTGTACAATAACAATTTTTATAACTTGAAAATAAATTTGGGAATAATCAAAATTAATTGCGAAATCCAGCAAAGGTCACTCATGAAATAACAATAATTGTTTGTACAGAAAGTAAGGACCTATGTACATCAAATTGTCTTTAAATTAAGTGACAGCAGAATAATTATCATTGAACTTTTAAAAAGGTAAGCTTATATATTAATGCAATACTTAAATGCAACAATCAATTTTGAGTTCTTCTGTAGTTTATTGTTGCCTATCCCATCTACTCCTCCCTACTCCCTACCTATTGTGATGAAGGCCCAAACAAGAGAACTCTGCAGGAGCTAGCTTAAATGCTGTCCTATTGGGTGGCTTTTAAGCTGGTACTGAAATAAAAAAAAAAGGTGCCTTTTAGAAACTAAGCAAATATTAAGAAAAATTTAATTATCAGTCCAACACCTTTTTCTTTGTTTCTGTTTCATATCTTTCCTCATATATGACTGGACAATTTCCTTACAGATGAAGAGTCTAAGTGACAAAAACATGGTTTGACAGATACTGAGAATACCATGGACTGAACATGTGAGCAATGAGGAAATTTTAAATAAAATGGGAACTCAAGTCACTTATACTTAAAATTAAAAATAGTTGAATTTTCTGGAGCACATAAGTCTTGGAGAATTTAACACACACAGTTAATGTGTTTGTTTCTGCTCTGCCCTTTATTTATACAAAGAGAGATGGTAAAGATTCAAATCTTTCTTAAAGCTAGAAGGAAATGAAGAACCATAATTACTCATGTCCATAATAAAAAGGATGAGAAACTCCTTAGTGTCCTGAGAAATACCTTGAAGGACTTAGCAAAAGTAACAGCTCTACACTAGAAAAAATATTGCTTTCACCACCTTCATTACAATAGTGAAAGATACCTTCCAAATGCTAAGCAAAGTATTAAGAAACAGGAAAATTTCATTAGAAAGCAAGAAGACTGAACTGTTATGTAATATTGTTCCTCCTATATGTCAGTGAAGATGAGACTTGAGGTAACAGAAATGTGGTTCTACAGAAGGACGCTGAGAATACCATGTGAGCATCAACAAAGCTTTAGAGAAAATGGATACAAAAAGGACACTTATATTTAACATCAGGAAAAGACAGTTGAAATTTCTAGGGCACATAATGAGGAAAGAGGGCTTGGAAAATGTGATACTCGGAGGCAAACATTGCTAAGAGCTACAAAAAACATTGAAGTTGTAGAGAGCCATGATCTCTCACATCCTAAAGGGACCTACCACACAGTAAGAATGTTTATGAAGCAAACTGCCAAGTGGAAAGGGTAGAGCTGTCAAAAAATCAACATTAAAAACCTGGTTTTTGCTTAGACTTGAGCACTGAAAACTTGAGAAAATATGTAACTCAAACTTTTTTTTAATCATTTCATCCGAAGCAAGGCAGAAATGCCACTAGAATGCAGTGTTACAGGGAATGAAATAGAATAAGACTGAGAATAGGGAGGACTGAAGGAAGGACAAAAAATGAATGGGGTTCAAGATAGAAGATGGTGATTGACATTGCATTTAAATTTTTGAAGATTGTAGTTATCAGGGAAGCAAGAAAATGTGAGTTCCACAGGTAGGAAGTGTGAGAAAATATTCTTTTGGAATAGAATTGGCAGTTGCATTTAGTTAGTTCTACAGTAAAATGTTGGGATCTAGTTGCTATGCTTAAATTCAGGTAGCTGGGGCACCAGGGGGAAAAGTTCATGTGCTATGAAAATATTTGTAGAAAAGACAGAGGGAAACCACGTCATGTCAGTGAGAAAATGACTGACTATATGCCTGATTGGAATCAGTTACCTTACAGATCCTTCAATGGATTTTGTTAAAGATCTTGATGTACAGCAGGAGCACCAGGCTAGATATGGCAACAGTATTTAATGCATGGATGAATGGTGGTAGATTGGTGGATTCAGATGAGAAGAACTTTCTGGTACAACACATGAGGCTAAAAAAGCATAGCATGTTGCTGTCCTGGAGTTTAGCATCAACCATGCTGAGGGCAGGCAAAAAAACGTTCAATATATACATTGAAGATATTGTGTTCAATTTTTTTTCTTCTCTCATCTTTAAATATATGTATGCTTTCTGTTTTAATGGTTTTAGGTTTTTCAGTTGTCATTTTATTTTATCCCAAATGGCCATATTTACTCTCAAATGCCCCATCCCTGTTTCTCTCTTTTCTTCCTGACACTATTCCAACTCTTGACCTGCTGCCCTCAACAGGATATAATGACCAACTTACATACCACTGTTGCAGCCCTTCCTTAGCTTTCATTTCAGAAAATACTAAGATAGCAAGAGAAAAACACAAGCAAATTATTTTAATAGTTTTTTATTCATTTGGGGTTAAATTTCAACAACTAGTTATTTGGAGGGAGTGTTTATTGCCAAATAACCACTTCATATTTATTTATAAGAATACTCTTTAAGTGTTGGCAAATAATTTTCATCTGCTGTCCATAGATAAATCAATATGAAATCTCCCTAATGAGCTGAATTCCTCTCTTTATCCATGGGACTTTTTAGAATAAATACCTACTCAGTGAAATTTTTAAAGAAAATGCCAGTCTCTATTAGAAAACTCAAGAAATGTGTTGCATTCTGTGTCATCTCTGGATCCACATGCTACTACATAAAACAGTATTAACGAAAAGGACCATTTCTTTGTTATTTATTTTATTATGAAAGAAGGGTGACAACTTGGATTCTAAGAGGTAGTAGGAGGAATGACATCACATGAACATGTCGCACATTGGTTTAGTATCCCTCTGCAGCTGGTCATAGCCAGTCACCAACCTGGATATGGGAGGCATATTGACACTTCAGAATTCTGGCAGTCTTCTGTTGAATTTGCACTGTTTTGGACATATATTTAAAAGGCAAATCCATTACTGTCAGAATTCCCCACTCACAATGTACTCTGGCCAATTGCTGACCATCCTGGCCCTGACCTTCATATTCTGCAACAAATGCAACCTCCTAAGTCAGCTTATTATTAGAGCCAACATCCACAAATGTAGCCTCAGTTAAGTGCCTGTAATATAATTTTGAGAGGATAAAATACAATACAGCACCTGCTCATCTCAAGGAATTCTCGTTCGTGCCATGTAATGATTCATAGAACCAATTTGCTGGTCACACAGCACCTGTTTATATCTAGATTGAGAAGTTGGTGATTGGCTGAGGTGCGACCCAAAAATTTGCATGACATTCTCATATGTAAACCAGAGTCATCTATGTGCTTTCTTTTCCAATGTAGGATACATGCAACACACTGTCATTTGATTTGCTGAGGTAAGCTACCATTTTCTTTGTTACATGCCCCCACTGATCTCTTGATCATAAATCAGATGGCTTGGAGCAGGTCTTTATTACCCTGGTTCGTATTCTGGCTTTGCCATATGTGATACATGCTTAGGTGATCATGTCTCTTTCAATTCATGACTGACTAGGCAGAAGATTTTCCCATAGTAGGCTTTCTGCAGTCAACTGGTTGCCAATCAAGGCTATAAGACCAAGTCTGTCCTGCAATTCAAACCCATAGATGGTAGAAGAGATGGATTTATATCTTTCCAAAGGTATTTGTGCATAAATGGAATTTGAACTTGGCTCTCCAATTTCTCAGTCTGAGCTTTTATCCATTGCATAAAATGCACATCAAAAGAAGCAGAAAAAACCCAAAATGCTGTTTTTGCTTTCCTTTTTTTTGTATGATTTTTTTTGTGTATTTTTTTGTTCATAGTCCTCATCAGCAGCTGTCATATATAAATAGACTTCCTGATGTAAATGGTATGTAAATTTCTAGCCAGAAACCTATTCTTGATTTCAGATTTTTAATGATCAATAATGATAGTTTGAATCTTTTGAAGAAAAAGCAGCTTAAATTAAGATGAAATATTAGCCAAAATTAAGTTACCAATTAAACATTTAAAAAAAATATTAGTGAGTGCACTTATGAATTGAAGCTATTGAATTTGATTAAATTATAAAAAAAAAATACAAATATTTAAGCAAAACAGAAAATTGGTAACTATTTCTACTTGTCTGGAAAAATATTCTCATCTTTCATTATTCTTATTGTCCAAACAGCTTATGGAATGGTAAATTCTTCTCAGAATTTTAGTTTGTTGTAGGTTAACATTGTTATTGCATAAATCTGTAATTCAAAATCAATGCCTTAAGAATTGTTACCAGCCATTATTCATGAAATTTTTCTGAGTATGTTCAGAATCTTGCTTTATTTATAAATATTCAGTTTGTACATGTGAAGTCAGTAGGAAAAAAGAAGAGATAGTTTTATCTAATTTCATGTAACAAAAAAAAAAAAACACCCTGTAGATAAAAAAATCCTGTTTTTTCCCAACTGGCATTATCTGCAACTAAAGCAAAAACCTGCAAATTTTAGCTGACTTGTACAGGGTGCAATGGATAAATTGTCATCTGAATTATGCAAAAATTAAAATAACACTGACATCTCATTTTAATAGATATATTTACCAAAACTGCACAAAATTACCTTGAAATATTATAGAGTAAATTTATTCAATAAGATTACCATTGGCTTCAACCATGGCCTCCAAATGACTTCGGAACCTCTTACAACTCTTCTGGATGATCTCCTTGTTTATAGTTGGTGAATGCTGCCATAATCCTTGCCTTCAGTTCATCTTTGGCATTACAAGGAGTTTTGTTGATCTCTTGCTCAACTGCCCCCACACATAATAATCAAGGGGGTTGCAGTCTGGGGAGTTAGGTGGCCACTTTTTTTGGATAAGGTGTTGAGTATTGTGCTCGGAGTAGCAGATAAACTGTCCCAAGTTCATGTTGTCTTATTGTTTTGAAAAAGTACTTTTGACTATCAGTCATTTTCAAAAGCCAAGTAGGTGGTTGACAGAACTTTTTGTCTACATCCTTGTATTCTTTGGAACTTGGAAATAGTCTATAGGGACATCATGTGTGATGGCTATTAGGAACAAGGCCATACCAAAAAGAAAGCAATATATTTTTTAAATATTTTATGTGGATCCACATTAAATACATCATATGCACTTCAGGATAGTCCTGGGTATAATGATAAAACAAATCCGGCAGCAAGGCCTCTTATTGGGAGGTTTTGAGGAGTGTGGAACCTCCTCTTAATTGCCGTTATTCCCAGATCAACCCTGACCTGGAGTGGTAGCATCTGTTAGGGTCCCAGCTATGGTCAAATGGTGAACTCCCAAACAAAAACAAAGCATTATGAAAGTATGAAAATACATTTTTATAGTAAAAATACCATCAATACATTTTTATATAAAAAAAATACCACCAATACATGTTTATAGTAGAATTACCAATAATACATATTTTAGCAAAATGACTAACAATACATTTTATCTGTAGTTAAAGGCATACAATTGCATTCAAAATATATTTAGTTAAAGCCATGTAATTGTGTTAGGTTCCAGCATTAAATGACCAATAAGAAGTTGATATGCCATTAAACAAATCAATCAACGAATCAATAAAGATACTGTCTCCTGCAGTGAATGATATTTTATTTAGTGTGGGCTGTTTATTTTGTAAATAGCTTCTAGCGTTTTGAATCTTTCCTTGCATTAGATGCACTATAGTATTTTGGTATTATCCACTAACATCTGTCTTATGTCGATAGTTCATTCATGATATGCTGGTCGAAAGTACTTGAACAAAACGATAAGACAATATGAACTGAGGACAGTTTGTCCACAATTTCAAGTTCAATATTCATAACCCTATTTGAAAAATACAATAAAAAAAAAAATGTTGGGTCCTTTTTTAATCAGGTTTGAATGAATACTTTCTTTCTTTACTTATACCTTTTATTTATCTAATATATAATGTGTGCACACTGATCTCAACACTGAGTTACTTGTTGTTGACCTTTGTGTCTATTTGTATATTTACACATGCTCTGTCCCTGATATTGAGCACTTTTACCCATAAATATATCATACCTTCAAAGTATATTTTTATATTTGATGCATGGGTAACATAATGAATTTTCATCACCAAGTTGAGTTCAAATTCCACCCTAGTCTGTTGCATTCACTTTCACACAAATACCCTTGGGAAATGCATGAATCCATATCTTGTTTCCTCAGCTATGGGTTAAATAGTAGCATGGATCGGCCTGGTGGGGGGGTAGCTAGTTTCAGAAAAGAGAATCCAAAACTGGAGAAGTAACTACTGCATTGTCTTTCCAAGAAGTTATGACAATTCACATATTGAGGAAACAGAATCTATGGACAGCCATGATTATCCATACCCTGAAGGGTGAAGTTTAAAAATAAAATAAAATAAAGCTAAGTTCTGGATGCCTCTTTGGCTTTTTCAAAAGAAATGCCTGAAAGTGAAAAACCGACAATTAGCAAAAAGATGGTAAGATGCGTTTTCACTGATGTTAAGAAATTGGGTGTGAGCAGATTTTTTTTCTTCATTTAACTGACTTGAACAATAATGAAAACCATTTAAAAATTAATGTAAATATTTCTTTTCAGTATTTAGGAAATTTAACTATGAGAATATTATTTAAATGAAAAAAAAAAGGTCACCTGTTAAAACCAAAGTTGAATGCTGATTTTTCAAGGCTAGTAGTTTCTTTACATGATACAAAAAATATACCCTTATCTTTCCGCTTTTTATTCTTTGTATTTTGCACTCACCATCTTCTATTTTGCACTTTCTTTTTGTGTTGTCCTATTTAGCTTTCTCTGCCAGCCCACCCAATAGACCAAAGATGGATTTACTCTTTGCCTGCCGAACACAAGCCCAATAATGACAGCTGTTAAGTTCCTACAGACTTCCTCTTCCTGTTTCTATATCACATCATTATATTCTCTTTAACTTGACTTCTCCATTTCCGTACTGGAATGATTCTGACTCTTGATGAGTTAATCACTCTTCAGCAATGACTGTGCACTAAGATTTGTGAAGATGTCTAATTTTCTTATAAGCACATTATTTAGGGTTTGGGAAAATGTTTCTATTTGTTGAAACACTTTAACAGTGGAAGTTGCTTTTTTTTCTTCTTTTTTGTGTTTTTTTCATCATTCAAAAATAGTTTATTTAGAAGGGAAATTTTCCTCCATTAAAAGTGCTTAATACTTCAAGTTTATTATATATTTTCTTCTATTTATTTTGTCAGTCTTCTAATCGTTTTCTTTAGAGACTCAAAAAAGCATTTTTTTTTTTTTTTTTTTTTTTTTTAAATTTTAACAGTAAGTGGGTAGGGTACACGAGGTAGTTACGTTAAGTAGTAGTTTATATGGATAGGAGGGGAAGATAACGGTTAGCTCTAAACTTAAACAGATTAAGATTGTAGTGATCATTCTCTTGGGAGTCTGTTCCACAGAGCAATAATTCGCAGGAAGAAGCTGTTCATGTGGAACTTACTTTTCACTGATGGAATATGGAGGGAATGTGGGTAGTTTGCTACAGTGTAAGTGGCATGGCAGGTCCTAGCCATGAGGGTTAGACCTGGCAGAACCAAAAAATGTAGTTTGAGCACTTTCTATAGAAGTAGCAATAGAGCAGTGAGTGATTGATCATGGCTCTCCGACTTCCAGTCTTTTGTTTATGATAATTTAAATCCTATAAAATATCCCAATATGTGCATTATTACAATATGCAAATTTTACAAGTTCTGCCTTCATTTATTCCACCAAGTGAAGGCAGGAGTCAAATATTCCCAAGGATGAAATGTTTCTTTGGAAAGTTTTCACTCTTTTGTTGCATTCAGCAGATATTGAACTTCCAGATTACAATTTATTTTGGTCTTTAGAGAATTATCAAAATGAAAAAAAAAATCAAATTCCTTGAAAGACTGTAAAAGGCATGTAGTGCAGTTATTTGCAGAAGATAATATGACTTTCTGAGCAGTTATAATTATAAAGTTGCATGTAAGTTGACAGAAAAAAGTAGACCAAAATGGTGAATATTTTCCTGATTTAAAGTTTGTTAAAAATAAAGAAATAGTAAATTGTTATATTTACTTAACAGAAATTTTGGTGGCCTAATTTTCATTCACATAAATCAGTTGTGGGACAAAACCTACTCCCAAAGTGACCTATTCTATCCAATTTAAAAATTGCCCAATACATAAACTGTAGAGCAATTCTAAGAACCCCTTTTTTTAAAATATCTCAACTGCTACCATGATTTCATCTTTCAGATATCGTGGCTGGTTTGGTTACCTTATGCCCCCATTAGATGCAGTAAACAAACCAGTCTGAAGATCTGAAAAGTGAAACTGCAGTAGCAGGTAAGGTATTTGTTTCTTTTTAAAAGAAACATATTGTACACACATTCCCCACTTTCTTCCTATAAGCCTGTAATTGCATGTATCACTCTACCCAAAGAGAAATAATGTTCTGATGATCACAAGGTGTGAAACTACATGATATCATGCCGTATGGTTTCATTGCCAATTGTTTATATTTACAAATGCTCTATCTCCAATATTAAGACTTTTTCACTGTAAATAATAGCAAACTGTCTTGGTTGGAATTTGAACTCAACATGCTAATCCCACATTCTACACTGAAAACCACTTCCCTGTCAGTAAATAAATTAATTGGTTACTACAAATGAAAACAAGATAAATTTACATTATTCTGTCAATGATTGCTTCTTCATATTTGCTCTTCTATTGTTTTAGGATTCACACAAATCATTCTTTAAAAAAGTTTCAATAAGTAGAACTTCAGATAAACCATTCCAAAACAGAAGTGATAATCTGGAATTGGAGTGAGACTACTGACAATAGATATGTAGTAATTGTAACAGAAGTAAAAGTGCTAAGCTTTATTCAACTAAACAAAACTTGGCTACAAAAGGAAAATAGGAGTTACTAGTTAAATTGCCAACTGGGGTGAGTCCATTGCTTGTACATAGTGAACATAGGATACTGCTACCACATTCTTCATTCATAGAAAAATGTAGCGTTACCATCCATAATGATCTGGGAGGGGGAGTCTTTACATCCATTTGGATCAGCTGTCATCTCCATTATGTAATGTCTTCCTCTGGTATAGAGACACCCTGGGTACTCTTATTTTGTTCCACAGCAGGGGGACTCGGGTGTTAACTCCACTTCTGGACAGGGTGCAAAATCATGAACAGATACAGTAGACTCTCTTCCATCTGGATACTTTATGTTGGTATAAGTCGGATTACTTTCTAAGAGTTCGACTTGGTCTACATAAGGATCGGTTTTACTTTTTCTTACAGACCTGGTGACATTAGCCAGGATGGAAGAGAACTCCCATGTGATGAATGATGAGGGAATGCAAAGAAATGCTCATGAGGGGTTGTATTTGTAGAAGTACATAGCAATGATCTTATGGAATGTAGCACTTAAGGAAGCACCAATTCCCAGTACTTCTCAGCTGTTTTGTGATCTAAATGAATTGCCTTCCATATAGTGCTGTTAAATCGTTCGACCTTTGTGTTCACAGTTGGATGATATGGCATGGTTTTATTTGTCACCTCCCCTTTTTGGGAGCGGTAGTGTCTCAATTCCTTAAACATGAAAGATGCACCTCTATCAGAGTGTATGTAGCTGGGCATCCCAGCTAAGCTGAACAAAAGATTTAAGGATTTCATTACTGAGGCAGTGTGCATGTTTGAACATGGGAAGATGAATGGAAACCGTGAGTATTCATCAATTACTACCATGTGGCAGAAGGCATGGGTCCCTTAAAGTCAATACTTAGTTGTTCCATGGGTCTGGTTGCCTTGATAAGAGTGTTTTCTGGCATTTTATAGAAACAAGGTTTAATTTCTACATAGATTCTGCAAGAAGCACACACCTTTTTTACCTCCTCCATAGAAAAAAAGAGTTTTCCCTCTAATGAAATGCAAGAGTCTAGTAACTCCTGGGTGGCATAGCCCATTGTGAATGTCAGTAAGTGTAGAACTGGTAATAGGTGAACAAGCGCAAGCTTGACTAAGTGCATCGGGAACTATGTTCTCCTTGCCAGGGCAGTATTTTATTGTGTAGTCACAGGCTGAAAGTTCTAACCACCATTCTTGAATCTTGGCATTCTTAATTTTAATATGCTTTTCATGGTAAACATGAAGGCCACTGATTTTTGATCAGTAATTAGGATAAAATGTTGCCATGACAAATAGTGACTCCATTTCTGAACCACCTCAATAATTGTGATGACCATCCTTCTCTGTTATGTGATACTTTAATTCACTTCTCTGTAGTGTTTTTGACATGAATGCTAGTGCGTGTCCACTTTGGCTAAGGACTGTGGAAATAGACACATCTGACGCGTCACATTCCACCTCGAAAGGTAAACTTTCATCTGCTGGTTTTAGTGTGGCCTCCATCAGCTTTTTTTTTTTTTTTTTTTTTTTTTTTTTTTTTTAATTGATCAAAAGCTTCAAGTGCTCTTTTCTCAAGTGGGAATTTTTTATTTTTTACTAAAGGTTGAATTTTATAAGAAAAATTATGTATCCATTTCGCATAATATGCAAACATGCCCAGCACCCTTTTTACTGATTTCGAGTTTTCTGGAGGTGGTAGTTCTTTTAAGGGGCAAAGTCTTTCTGGGTAAGACTTAATGATTCCACCATGGTATCCTAAAACATTGATGGAAGGTACTGAAGTCACAGATTTTGATTTATTGAGGGTAATTTTGGCTTTCACTATCGCCTCCAGGAACCTTTTCACATTTTGTTCATGTTCCATTTGTGTGCACCCTGCAATAGTAATGCCATGAATGTAAGGGAAAGCACTGCATAGATTTTCTTGATTATTTTGTCTATAGTTCTCTGGAATGAAGCAGTCCCATGTTTGACTCCAAATGGAATTCTGCAGAACTGGAACATGCAACCATTTACCTCAAAAGCAGTGTATTTTCTATTGATACTTTAAGCGGCATATGGTGGTAGACACTTTTGAAGTTGAATGTAGAAAAAAAACACTGTCTAGCAAGGTCATTGATCATTTTATCAATTCTTGGTAGCATTCAGTCCTGTATACAGATTTATCATTTGCAAGTAATCTATGCACATTCGTTTTTATGACGGTGAGTGAGATCCTTTACCACTGCCAGCTGGGCTTGCCATGGAGAAACACTTTCTTTGATTATACCTTCAGAAAGCAGGTTCTGAATTTCTTTATTGTTGAAGGACTGATCCTCTTTGTTAAAGTGCCTTGACTTGATGGCAATGGGTTTACAGTTTGGTGATAAATTGGGAAATAGTGAAGGGTTTTCTATCTCCGCTGCATTTACTGCACAAATCTGATGACTACTGTCCACAGTTAATTTGGGCAGAGGCCCACCATATTTGAATGTTTGCTGATGCAGAAAATCCTGACCAAGTATCATGTCAGAACATAAATCTTTCAAAACACCAAGACAGGCAAAGGGTTAGATTTACAACTACATAGTCCCTTGAGTTAATGTTTAAAGTTTTCTGGGTTATGGTGATACCCCTACTGGACAGGTGGACTTCCAAGTTCAGTTCTTGCATGATTCTTTTACTGGTATAACTATCAGTGCTACAGGAATCAAGTAGAGCACTTTGTCTTTTTTATTAACCACTACATGCATTACAGCAGGATAGAGCTCCTGTGGTATGTTAGCAAGCATGGTCAGTATATGAGGACCAGCCACTGCTGCTAACAAAGATTTGGACCAACATGCACAAGTGTAGTCTTTCCTTTGAGCATTTTTTTACAAGTAGCTCTATGAGTGGGACAGTGATCTCATGAATGGTAGGCAAATCCACAAAAAAAAGCATTTGTTTGGCTTGATAAGTTGTAGCTACCCCTGGTTCGACTGGAAATTCATCACATATCTTGGAGGTGGGATGTCAGTCGACTATCACTGGCATTTGTGCTTCTGGGGCAAAGTCATTATTTTTTGTGCTCTGTCCAGTGCAGATGCTTAAGTGTAAGCTGTTTGTAGATCTAGGGTTTTATTTTCTAAGAGAATATGGAATGCGAACTTAAGCCTGAAATGAAGGCATCTCTCATGGCTTCATTACCGCATTCCTCAGCAGTAGGGTACAACTCAAGAGAGCCCAGTATTTGCTTGGTATTCTTTCCTGGTAATCATCTATATAGTTTAGTAGGATAGTTTGCCAATGGCGGTAGTCTCTGGCAGCTGTTTGTTCACAAAGTTCAACATCCAAGCATTTTGGTTTTCATGCCAGATTTTATCTATGCGTTTAATTGAATAAATTGTAGTAATTGTAAGAGTAAACAGAGCTCAGAAGAAAAATAAGTGCTAAGCTTTATTCAACTAAACGAAATTCAGCTACAAAAGGAAAATAGGAGTTACTAGTTAAATTGCCAAGTGGGGCAAGTCCATTGCTTTTACATAGTGAACATAGGATACTACTACCACAAGATATACCCAGAATCTGTCAAACATTCAAAATGGGGAATTGATAGATTCTAAACACTTCAAATGCCTTTGGTGTTTTGATAAGTCATCACAAATTCAGTACTGGATAGTTTGCAGTATCAGTATTTTGTCTAATAGCCCTAAGATACCAAAAAAGTACAGTATGTCAACCTGAAAACTTGAATCGTTGTTAAATGCACTCATTTGGATGTTGTGAATGACATACAACTTGATCAGAAATAATTTAATTATTATCCTATACATGCAAATGTTTTTCCAGATCAATGCTCAACAAAATGGCTTCAAGCAAATGAATCCTTTAGGCTTTAAAAAAGACAATCATTTATCTGAGCTTATAAACTGGCATGATGAAATCACAAAGAGCTTTACCAAATAACAGAAATCATATCACTTTCAACAGCAGCAACCACAAAAAATGAGTAACACATGAAACTAGAAGAGAAACTAATATATCAAGCTTTTAACTTTCCACACAACCTTAAACAGAATGTTTGGAAGGAAACTCCCATTTATACTCAAAAAAGTGATAACAGTGGATTTGAGAGGATTAATTTCCTGAAAAACAATTATAATACATGCTAGATTCTTTTTTTCCAATTTTCTCTGATAGCAATTGATTGGGAGATTATTGGGAGGGAACCAGTAATAAATCGCATAGTATTTGCGAGACCAAAAATTATTTGTGCCTCTTTGAGAATTTCTTTTAATTATTGTCCTGTCTGTAGGTCACGCAGTCTGCTAGTAACAAGTATTTTACAATGACTATTTCTTTTGGTTCCTGTTCAACATCCTCCACTTCCTGGGTTTTTACTCTGTAGTTTGAATAACAAAAGTGGATCAACTTGTAGTGGCTTGCTTTCACAGGAAGCTACTTTTTTTTTTTTTTTTTTTTTTTTTTTTTTTAAGGAATAAACAGGAAATAATGACTGGGTATGCTCACTAGATAAAGTAAAAAAACATTTGAATATGATGACTATTTTTCTCACGTCAATAAAATTTGATATTTATTTTGAAATTATTTTTTAAATCCATATATAAATACAGGATGTGCCAAAAATCATGAAAGGAGTTAAAAATATTCTTCTAAAAAGAAATTGATAGAATATAGATAAATTTTAATTATATATGAAAATATAGGCAATATGACCTCCATTTTTCAGTTTCTTTCCTAACTGCCATCCTTGTCTCCAGTTGCAATGGTTAAATTTCTCTACAGATGTTTTCTTTAAAATGCCAGACTAACTGGGGCTGCTTGGCTTACACAGGCTACTTTATGTAGACTCTGAAAAAACATCTGCTGTCAAATCAGGTGAATTAAATGGCTTTGTGTGGAGATATATATCCTTCATTCTGATCCCACCTCACCAGTTCTCTCCTTCTCTCTCCTCTCTCTCCTCTCTCCTTCTCTCTCCTTCTCTCTCCTCTCTCCTTCTCTCTCCTCTCTCCTTCTCTCTCCTCTCTCCTTCTCTCTCCTTCTCTCTCCTCTCTCCTTCTCTCTCCTTCTCTCTCCTCTCTCCTTCTCTCTCCTCTCTCCTTCTCTCTCCTCTCTCCTTCTCTCTCCTCTCTCCTTCTCTCCTTCTCTCTCCTTCTCTCCTTCTCTCTCCTCTCTCCTTCTCTCTCCTTCTCTCTCCTTCTCTCTCCTTCTCTCTCCTTCTCTCTCCTTCTCTCTCCTCTCTCCTTCTCCCCCCCCTCTCAAAACTTTGTTACTATTAGTTTAGATATTTAATATCAAATATATACCACTCAATATGTATCGGTCACTAGGCCAATAATTTTCTACTCAACTAGATTACTATCCACTGCTCTATAGTGTCCAAGATTTGAATATTATATGCAATTTAATGTTTGGAATGGCATTACATAAATCTCAGATTTTACAAGTACTTAATCTGTGGCTTACCAAATGCTATCAGCCTAATTTGATTATAGTTTGATGCTGTGGTGTCTGCACTTGTATATTTTAGTGTAACACTTAAAATCCCTTTATAATTTAGCTTTTTAAGCTAAACAGTTTAAATTCAGCAATTGAAACAAATGTAAACAATTAGTTTTCTTCTTTGGCCATTAACTAAATGGACAATCTAAAATTTTATTGACTCAAATATATGTTGTACTTCTTATTTAATCAGAATATTTCATTCAAAATATCATGAAAAACAAAGAACTTCCTTTCACCATGGCTAATTCACAGATAATTTTATTATTAGATTAATATTAGTGATTTACAGCTGAGAGTAACATTTTTAGGAAGGTTTTTTTTCTTTTTAAACTCTTTGTATAGATTATAAATGTCTTTGCACTAAATTCATTCAATACAAGGCTTGAGAGTCTCAAGGTATTGTTATAGTTAAAAATTAATGATGCTAGTGATAAATTCTTATTCAGAAATATTTTCTTTCTGCTTCTTGAAATTTAAACTTATTTTTTAAATCAATTGATTTGTTTTTGGTGAAATATTTTAGACTTAGATGTAGAGGCATGGTTACTGCTCCTGCTTATTAAAACAGTCGTCTAGACATTTTCTGAAAAAAAGATGCCAGTTTTTTCTATAGACTTTTTAGAATAATGCCCTTTTTCCTTTAGTCTTCAATAGAATTTGTATAGATTCATAGAACAAAGAACTCAGTAGAATGAGTGCAACACATTTTTAAAATATCCAAGCTTCAAATAAAGAGTTTTTGTATATGATAATCATCTTCCTTTGTATTGAGGATGTGTGATGGCAAGTCTCCTATCCAAAACAGAACAAGAACTCTTTCAGTTTTATATTTATCAATGTTGCTGAGGTATAAAGAACTTCACTAAACAAAACAGTTGACAAATGCATTTATATTCCAGGAAGTGTTTTTATGCAAGCTCTTCAAATATCTTTTATTATTCCTATGTTTTAGTGTTTCTTCCACTGTCTAAACTACAAAGTGATAGATGTGATACACTGATATCAAAGATATTTTATATTGGTCATTTATGTAATTAATACTTACAGTGTGTTAGACAACAAATTTTAAAATTATTCATCTAAAGTTACTTCTAACAAGTTTAAACATTAGGCTTGATGACTTTAAGAACTGTAATATTAGGTCAGTTCAGTGAAATTGTATAATAGGCATAATCATTTGTTTTGTTTTGTTTTTAAATTGCTATAGATTAAGCAATCCAGATCATAAATATAATTTTTTTTTTTAAATTTTATAAAAATTAATAGCATATTGTGTTCGCTATTGTAAATTCTTGGTAAATTGATCCTCCTGGAGTGAAGCTTTTGGAATTACAAATCAAGAACTCTGCAAAATAACTTGAGGACTACCAACAACAGCAACAACTAAAATGGATACCACATGTAATTCGAAGAGAAAATGACATAATTTAGATGTTGGCATGCCACACTACTTCAAATAAAAGGTTAGGAAGGAAACCCTGCCCATCAATACTGGAAAGAATGATAACAGCTTCTAGACTTGAAGTTTATTTTCCTGAAGAATTGTTTTAAAAGATTTTATGAATTTCACCCAGAAGCAGTTTTGGCTGCTCAGTCAATAAATACCAAATGTTTCCTTATAAGGAAATTGGTAATATTACTGAAAAGAAAATATGCTCACACATGATTACTTAAAATGTAAGAAAAAAAAAATTTTTCTTTTCTTTAAATTCATAATTTGTATTGCTTAATTTATAGTAACTTATGAAAAAAAAAAAAAATCCAAACTATAAATTTTATTTTTTTTGCTTTTACATTTTAAGAAATAACAAGGTATAAGCATATTTTTTTTTTTTGTTTCTATAGGCGTGTGTCCATTTACAAAAATTTACATAGCAAACTAGACACACCTATAACATTTATAAAATTTAATAAGAAAAAACTAAAAAAAACTTTATATTCATTATCTGAAATGATTATAGCATTATGAAAAAAAACTTGAAAAAAAATGAATGTTTTTGGTCACAGGATCTATTATACAACTCGGCTATCATTTTGAGAAGTGGATCAAATGTGGAATTTTTCATCACCCCCTCATATACATTCCACAAATAATGATCTCTTCAAGAATATAAATCTCATATTTAAATAATCTGTGGTGAGAGGCTACAAAAATCAGATCATTCCTCATTATCAAATACAGTGTCATTCACATCCTAAAAACAAGTAACAATTTTCAATATGAACAAGCAAATCCTGTTTGTAAAATTCAACCAAAATCTTGGTCATCACAGAATCCAAAGGTCTACCCATAGCAGTAGAGGGTAGTCTGAAAAATTTGAATACACTTATGCAATCTCTACTGAATGTATTAATAATACCTTATAAAATAACTTGATTCATGCCTTGTTTTGACCACGGATTTTTTTCTTGATTGTCAGCAGAGCACATTTAGGGGAATACATTTTCTGGAATCATTAGTCTTGAACAGAATCTGGGTTTTTAATGTAATTTTCAATAATAAATAACAAATTAATTATTTGATTTAAAATTTTTTTCAAAACTTAATAACTGTCTCTCCGATAGATGCTGAATATTCATTTTCTCAAAAATTTACTCAATAAACAATGTGAAAGTCATACTCCCTGAGAAGACCAAGCAACTCATAATGTTGTATTACAATGGAGATTTAGAGAAGAAATTTGAAAATTCGATATTTCCCAAATTAGTAAATTAGTAATTTTAAATTTGAGCAGTATTTCAATTTGGGATAAGTTGTTTTATTTAAATTTTGAATTAATATAATTAATTAATAATTTTTCAATATTTTGTTACAAAGATTCAATTATTATGCTTTAATTACTGTTTTGTAAAATTTTAGTCAAAATGTTTGACTTTATTCAGATATTTATTATTGAGATTCAAGTTATTTGCTATTGATACTTTGATTTATCCTTTTTGATTCATAATATAAAAATTACAATCTACTTAAAAAAACAAATCTACATTTTACTTAAAAAAAAAAAAAACAATTTGAAAGTGTTTTGAATGTGTTCTTAAAGAAGGAAGCTCTGATTAAAAGTTTTATTTCTAAGATAATTATGCACAGTAACATTCATTGTTTTATTGTCTAGTCATGTTACATTTTCTTATTTTTACATATAATTTATTTTTGGACTTGGATTTTAAGATTTAAAAAAAAGATTTGTAGATATTTGCTATATTATTATATATTTTTGTTTTCAGTTTTAATAATAATTATAGCATATTGTATTGCAGTTTTCTCATAAAATACTATAAAATGGAAAAAATGAAATTTCCCAAAAGTAAAAAGGGTAAAAAAAATGAAATTTACCAAAAGTGGAAATGGAATCAAGGAAAGTTTGAAATGGAAAATCAGGGGCCCTACACATTCTTGTTACCATTTGAAAGCGATTGAGACCCTGTATATTAAATCTAAGCAACCTTCTTTATGTAAGTAGAAGGAATGGTTGCTGGGTATTAATTCTAAACTCACTTATAACACTGATTTCCCCCAACCTAAAATATTATTTTAGTTATTGTGCACATGTGTTTTATCCTCAATTGGGCTTTGTAAAGAAAGGGGTAATTTATAGGAGTAGGTAGGTTTGCCTATCATCTGATTCACATTGCTTCCTGTTTTTTTGAACAGGAGTAGAGGTTTATGCCTTGTTTTCTGTTTAAGATTGGGTTTCTGGTTCTTTCTAAAGTCTGTTCATTCGTTTGTGTTTTCCCAATCATAACAATATTCACCTCTTCAAGTTTACAGTTAACTATTATCTTTCTTCACTTCTTGCCCTTTCTTACACACCTACAACTCCACACAGTTACCCTCTAGCTTGGGTGGCTCTTGGGCCTTGTAGTAGGTGAACATTAGTAAAAAAAAAAAAAATTAACCAATTAGCTTTTTGTTTTTGTTTTATATTTTATATTTTAATTCACTGAACTGGTAACTTTTTTCTTACTCTTCCTTTCTGTCTCTTAACTATAATATATTTGTATATATTAATATTGAAATAGGCTATTTTAATATCCATCATAAATCTGATCTTTATCAATATCTGGAATTTCTACAGATACTTAGTAAGCATTAAAATGCTTCTTGACTAAAAGAATCTAGTAAGATCTCAGCCTTTTTGGTGACTGAGCTATTTACATATTTCTGTAATGGTTGGGGTCTTTAAACTTCTAGTAAAAAATACCAGAATTTCAAATGCTGATTTTTCAAGGCATGCTTGTCTTGCATAAAAGGATATTTACAAGGTTAGCTTGAGCCCAAATTGTAGGGAACCCAATAAGAATCAAACTTTCTACTCAATAAGAATCAAACTTTCTACTCAATAAGAATCAAACTCTCTACTCAAATAAGAATCAAACTCTCTACTCAAATAAGAATCAAACTCTCTACTCAAATAAGAATCAAACTCTCTACTCAAATAAGAATCAAACTCTCTACTCAAATAAGAATCAAACTCTCTACTCAAATAAGAATCAAACTCTCTACTCAAATAAGAATCAAACTCTCTACTCAAATAAGAATCAAACTCTCTACTCAAATAAGAATCAAACTCTCTACTCAAATAAGAATCAAACTCTCTACTCAAATAAGAATCAAACTCTCTACTCAAATAAGAATCAAACTCTCTACTCAAATAAGAATCAAACTCTCTACTCAAATAAGAATCAAACTCTCTACTCAAATAAGAATCAAACTCTCTACTCAAATAAGAATCAAACTCTCTACTCAAATAAGAATCAAACTCTCTACTCAAATAAGAATCAAACTCTCTACTCAAATAAGAATCAAACTCTCTACTCAAATAAGAATCAAACTCTCTACTCAAATAAGAATCAAACTCTCTACTCAAATAAGAATCAAACTCTCTACTCAAATAAGAATCAAACTCTCTACTCAAATAAGAATCAAACTCTCTACTCAAATAAGAATCAAACTCTCTACTCAATAATAAAAATAATAAGTTCAACTAGTTTGATTACTTCCTTTATTTGGGATGCAACACAATTTTCCTGTCATTTCTCATTTGATCTTGTGCCAGACAAATTGATGCTTAACCTTAATATACTGCTTTGTAGCTGAGACCTTTGTGTACTTAACCACAAGTTTCCAAACCTAGAGTGAGATATTTGTGTGAATGTGTGATGCTTGCTAGACAAGGTCTTGCATTATGATAACTGAACACTAGACCCTTTACAGCTGATCAAACTGAGCTTCTCATTCAAAGTTGAGTTCAAATATTTTAACTGCTTACAAGAGATGTCTACAGTAACATTGACTCATTGTACCATATCATTGCAAACTCACCAAACAAAACTTTCTTTAGAGTCCTTGTTTGTCCCTTCCTCTGATCTCTCGATCCCTGGATACCTCCCACTCCTCAGAAAAGACTCTCTAACCCACATGCATGGTCTGGGTGTCTACGTCAAGGACCATCTCCCTCTGGCTAGAGAGACCTCTCTCGAATCGCCGGATCATTCCTACTTATGTCTCCGCCTATCTCTTCTCAATGATGTAAGCTATCTTTTCTTCCTCTACCGCTCTCTATCCTCTCAGGACTGCGGGATACTCGATGTCATTTCTGACAGCATTGATAAGGCCCTCTCTGTCCATCCGTCCGCTCACATATTTGTGTTTGGTGATTTCAACGCCCATCACAACCAGTGGCTACAGAACGCTACCACTGACCTCGCTGGCGTTCATACTCTTAACTTTTCAATCTCTCAATCCCTCACCCAGATAATCGATTTCCCCACGCGTTTTTCCTACAATCGTGACTGTAAGCCCTCACTCCTCGACCTGTGTTTTACCTCCATCCCTGAGTCGTGTAGTGCCACGCAGCTCTGTCCTATCGGTAACTCCGATCATGCTGTCGTGTCTGTTAGTATCTCCTTCAGCCCCACCCCCTGCAAAGAACCTCCTACCACCAGAACCACTTTCTGCTACCAACGGGCTGACTGGGACTCGTTTTGGGACTTCCTCCGCGATGTCCCCTGGGATGCTGTATTTAAGCTCCCCACTCATGACTGTGCTTCTGAGTTCTCCTCCTGGATCAAAGCCGGTATCGAAGCTTTCATCCCCTCCAGGAAATTCAAGGTCAAACCGCGCTCCTCCCCCTGGTTCACAGCTGCTTGCTCAGCCGCCATTGCCCATAGGAACCACTTCTTCCGCCGTTTTCGTAGTGACATGTCCGACTTCAACAGACGTCTATTTACCTCTGCACGCAATGAGTGTAAGCGTACCCTCGACAATGCCAAGGCACTATTTGCAGCTCGGATGAAGGAACGTATTGCATCCCGCAAATTTGGCTCCAAGGACTATTGGCGCCTCTGCAAGAACGTTCTGAATAGTAACAAACCCTCCATTCCTCCACTGTTCAATCAGTTTGAGGTCCTGACCACCTCTGCCGACAAGGCCGAATGCTTCGCTCGAAAGTTTTCTTCCAATTCTATGCTTGACTCCTCTGGGGTACCCTTGCCCGACTTCCCTCCCAGAACTGAGGCCCTACTGGACGGCTTGCACATAACCCCGTCGTCGGTACTGGGCATTATTTCTAACTTAGATCCCCACAAGGCTACCGGCGGCGACGGAATACCAGCCATTGTCCTGAAGAAATGCGCACCTGAACTGGCACCTGCCCTCTCTAAATTGTACAACCGCTGCCTCAAGGACTCCTGTTTTCCTGACTGCTGGAAGTCCTCTACCATTGTTCCTGTCTTTAAGAACTCTGGCGACCCCTCTAACCCTTCTAATTACCGTCCTATCAGTCTCCTTCCCATCTTCGGCAAAGTCTTCGAGGCCATTATCAACGCCGAAGTGACTACTCACCTGATATCCCACGATCTGCTCTCAGACAAGCAGTATGGTTTCCGCTTTGCCCGGTCTACTGCCGATGTGCTTACGGCTATCACTGAATTTGTCTACCAAGCTATCCATAGTAACGGCGAAGCCCGTGCCGTGGCCCTTGACATCTCCAAGGCATTCGATAGGGTTTGGCATGCCGGCCTCCTTCGCAAGCTCCGGGGTTATGGTATCACAGGTCGATTGTTTGACCTAATTCAATCGTTCCTATCAAACCGGGATTTGAAGGTTGTTCTCAGTGGATCCTTCTCCAACCCCTATCCCACTACTGCTGGTGTTCCTCAAGGCTCCATCCTTGGCCCTACTCTGTTCCTCATATTTATAAATGACCTTCCAGACGCCATAGACTCCCAAGTCGGTATCTACGCTGACGACACTACTATTTACTCCTGCCTCAAGCACAAATCTACTGAGGCGGACAAAATTAACCTGGCAGCTCAAATTGAAAAGGACCTCCAATCGGTTGTGGACTGGGGAGAGAAATGGATGGTCAACTTTAATGCCTCTAAAACAAAATTACTCTCCATTAACCACCACAAGGACCCATCCCTGCATCCCATCAGAATGTCCGAGGACCAACTTCTCGAGAGTTCCTCTCTGCGGCTGCTCGGTCTCACGCTGTCCGCTGATCTGAGATGGAACAAATACATCGAGTCAATTGCATCATCCACCGCTAGAAAAGTTGGTTCCCTGTGCCAAGCCAGGAAATTCTTCTCCCCTGAATCGATCCTCCAGGTCTATAAGTCTACCATTCGACCTTGCATGGAGTATTGCTGCCATTTATGGTCTGGAGCCCCTGCGTGTTGCCTCGGGGTTCTTGATAAGATCCAGAGACGGATATGCAATGTGATTGGCCCTGATCTGTCATCTCGTCTGCAGTCGCTCTCTCACAGACGCAATGTTGCATCACTCTGCCTTTTCTACAAGTACTTCCACGGTAATTGCTCTGAGGAGTTGCTTTCACTTGTCCCTAAGCCTCGTGAATTCAAGCGTCCTACGAGGCTGGCATCCCGTTCCCACCCCTTCACCGTTGAAACTGTTAGGTGTAGACGTCTTTTCTACTCCAATAGCTTCATGTCACGCACATCTCGCCTATGGAACTCCCTTCCCCGTTACTGTTTCCCTGACAAATACAATCTCCAACGGTTTAAGTGTAGCGTCAATCGTCAACTCCAGTTGCCTTGATCTATCCACTTCCTGACATCTTCCATTCCTATCTGCTCTCGCTCTATATCTCCCGTAACCTCCACACCTCGATCGGCCCTCCGTCCTTCTCTTTCTCCACATCCCTTCCTTTACCACTCCTATCTGCTCTTCCTCCAACTCTTCTGTAACCCCTTGCGTGATAGTGGCCACCGGCCTTGCTCGGGGTGATACGCTTAAAAAAAAACAAAAAAACTTTAAAACTGAATATTTTACAAGGATATAATCAGATGACTAATTGAAAAATGGTGAGATCCATATATGGATTTTATGGTTGACTACTGTCAAATCATGGGAAACTCATTTACTAAATTCAGTCATCTGCAACAATTTGGAAAGATTAGTAAACTGGAGTCAGTTTATGAGTTAATTCATCCACCATAACATTGGCATTTCTATTGAATTCAAACAATAGCAGGTCATCTTTAAATCAAGTTGGATGACCAGCTGTTAACTTTCAGCACTCTGCATTATTAATATTACTTCCCTTTTTACTTCATTTTTTTTCAAGGTGTCTCAATTGTGTTAACTTTGGTCTTAATTTCACTCAAAGGTGTTTTCTTTTTCCATAGCAGGATATAACATACCTATGAAATTCAAAAAACACTATTGTTCAGGGATCAGTCACCTTCAGTGGCAAGATAACATTTTTGTACAGAAAATGAAATCACAGTGATAAAAGTTAAAACCACCTTTTTCCAAATCATCTCCTTTCAGACTATCTTTACTTATTTCTTTCATTGGAACAATATAATAAGAATTATCAATATTTTGATTCTTTAAATACATAATGCATTACATGTTTTATGTGCACTCTCTCTCTCTCTCTCTATATATATATATATATATATATATATATATATATATATATATATATATATATATATATATATATATATAATGTGCGTGTGTATATATGTAAAGGAAAAAGTAAAAAGAAATAATCTTCAATTTTATTATTGAATATAAAAGTAATCTTTGTTTTATTTCTTTCAAGTTGAAAGAAACAAGTTAAAGTTCCTCAAAACAAAGTCCAAAGGAAAAATATTTTGTTTTTCTTTTAATAACAAAACAAATTGAATTGCATCAGTATAAGTGAAAAAATGTATATGACTGCTATAGTGAAGAAAACGGCAACTTACCTTGTCAAACTAAGCAACAGTGCATCGTGTGTATCCTACGATGGAAAAGAAAATTACTTACCAAAAAAAAAAAGAACACGTATTCCACATGACATGCTGAATGTATTTATTTTGGGGGAGTAGGGAGAAGGCTGGTCATTCACTAGCTATACTATTCCTAGTTAACCACAATCATGACCCATTCATTCATTACAATTACACATTCACCAAAAGAATTCATCCATCCCCTTTCAAATCTGCACACACCACAATACCACTTATACACAAGGGCCCTACAAAACACCCCCTGCATTAAAAAATTGTAATGTTCATATATATATATATATATGTGTGTGTGTGTGTGTATATAAAAATTTCATGACACATGAAATGCTGGGGAAGGGATATGAACCCATAAAAGAAACTCAAACTGTCAACCAAAGACAAATAAAAACAAAACAATGTTAGTAGGAACCATCCACCCCTCAAAATAATAAGAGCGGCTGCTGTATTCTATCGATAGATAGAATCAAGAAAAAAAAATGGGTAGGTTGGGAATCTTGACATGAATCATAACTGAAGAAAGAACCGGGTACAGGCTGGGAACAAGACTTATTCACATTAACTAGGAACACAAAATAGTGTCTAACATAACCGGGGGCTGGGGGTACACAGGAAACCGCCCCGTTGCACTAAGGGGACTTAAAAAAGAAAATCAAGGCTAGCCCCGTCCACGAAAACCAGGCTCGCCTCAGTCGCCCAACTTTCATTGAAATCTGTCAATCAAACGCTTTCGATCAGATCTGATTTTCACCCTAAGCTGATGCTTAAAGAAAACAATCAGATCCTGATACGAATAACGCTCATTTCACAAGATTCCGTCCTCTTGCGTCTTCCACACCACCATTCTTGCCACGGCTAGCAACGCAAAAAACACCATCCGTTTACCTCGGAGTATGGGGGTGACACATTGTCACACGTGTACGCAAGATCAATGGACATGAGCTGATTGGGAGCGATACGAGCCATCAACTCGCTGACATAATCCCAGAAAGGGTGCACCTGAGGACAATGGTAGAAGGTGTGCGAAGCCGTTTCTTCTAAACCAAGGTCCCACCGATGACAATCTGGCAAATCTGCCTCACCCCATCTGAAGAGAACTAAGTGAAAACTCAGGGTTGCTGAGATAATCCACCGCATGACCTGCTGAAGATGGAATATTTAGGTGGAAAAACAAGTACGTCGCAGGAGTCTCTATAAAAGAACTTTGATATGCAAATTACTTGGCGTCCTCTCCCAGCTGTCGGCGAATGGAAAAAATGCATGGCTGATAAAAGCAGTTGTTCTTGAATCGGGGAGAACGAATGGGTGTATTTTGGCTACTGCATTCATTGGAGAGTGAGTTTTTTTTCTGACTGGTTCCATGCATGGAGATTTGCGAGATGGTACTTGCGACTTGAGTTTTCAGCATTTCATTCTGCCCCCGATATTCGAGTCTGAACTTACAGTGATTTGTTCTCTGCAGTGTGGATTTAATCTGCGACAAACATTTCCTTTGCTTTCAGAATGCTTACAACTACCTTATATGCGAATCTCCTATTTACATTGTTTCATTTGCATGTATTTTCTAACAGTCATGCAAGAGCATTATATTGTTACTAGTGCTAAAATTTGCTTGTTTACATAACTTGTATGTTCTTATGTTGTATGAAATATTTTTTAAAGGTGATGAGATAGTCGCAATAGGATACTTAAATAACTCAATAAACATACAAAAGGTGAGTAACTATTTATAACAAAAAATTGGAACACTGGAAATCAGAATTTAGTTTTACTAAATGCAGAAGTTTTTTGGTTAAATAAATGGATTTCCCAATTTTTAATTTCTGTTCTTAGGAGGGAAAAGCGTTAATCATTTGCTAGAGGGAGCTTTCAATTTTTGTAGCAAACACAGATATGGTCATCTGCTTTTTGAAAGCTAGAATGGTGTTTGAGATAAAATCACTGATTGGTTAATAAATGCTGATGTAGAAATTTGGATTGCACAAATTTGAATTCCACAAAAATGAGTGATTTGAGGTTTTTAGTGATGTTACTTAAATCTGTTGAATTTTTCTACAATTTTAACAGGGTCCCCCCCCACACACACAATGGTGGGTGGGGTAAGTAATGCAACAAACACTGCTTACAATTTATGTGAAGATACAGAAACGATTAGCTTTGAATTAAAACTTTTTTTTTCTTTGGTGTCCAGTGGATTTAGATGTGTAACCTGACTGAACACATTCAGATTTCTATTGTTTTGGTTTAGTGATGCCCAAAATTTAAAGTTAAGTATCCCTGCATTTTCAGCATTTCTCAAATTATAACTGGCATTTTTTGCATTACCTCCCCACCTAATATTTTATATATATATATATATATATATATATATTCTTCTTCTCCTCTGTGTGGCTTGTCCCCTCAGGATATAGGTGATCATGGCTCTCCACAATTTCCTGTCATTTGTAGCTCTTAATGAATTTTGTCTTTTGTTATTTCTCCCAGACCTTGTTCTGCTCACTAAGTATGTTATGCGTTGCTTTCCTCTGTCCCTCTTGCCTTCAGTCTGTTCTGTGAGTATCAGATTTTCCAATCCCTCTTTCTTCAGTATGTGCCCTAGAAATTTCAACTCTTTTCCTGATATTAAGTATAAATTTCTTTTTTTTTACTTTCATTTTCAGTATTTACATTAGTCGGACTATTGTCCTCATCTTTGTCGCCATATTTGTCACAACGTTTCAGCCGTTGTACGTTCCGGCCTTCTTCAGGTGGTTGGAATTTCGAACCGAACCTTTTATTTCGATCACTGGGGTAGACTGTTCTAGTTCCATGAGCCATGTTTGATGGATGTCAGTTATCAGTTATCTCCTGGTAATTTTCCCTCTGAAAGTTCTCGGCAGGGTATTGAACCAGGTATTGAACTCACACACTTTGGGTCTGTCACTGGATCTAACCAACACCTTTATCCACTGTACCATGTGTCCTTGAGAAGGCCGGAGCGTACAACGGCCGAAACGTTGTGACAAATATGGCGACAAAGATAGGACAATAGTCCGACTAATGTAAATACTGTACATAATACCTCATCTCAGAAATATAGACATACTTCCATTTTCTCTAAAACTTTGTTGTTGCTCACATATTTGGTCCATGGTATCCACAGCATCATTCTGTAGAACCACATTTCTCTTGCCTCATGTCTCTTCATCCTTGAGGAGATTGTCCAGCATTGTCTTCCAAAGAGGGGGACAGATATCACAACCGTTCAGTACTCTTTTCTTTGTTTCTAACAATGTTTTTCTGTTTCTTAATACTCTCTTCAGCTTTTGGAATGTATCTTTGGCTATCCCAATGCATGTTGGGATTTCAGGGTCACACTTTCTATCCTCTGTTAAAACACTTTCCTACACCAAGAAAATCCTTAATGTGAGGAATTCCTTTCAAGGAACTGTTGCAGTAAGGACATGTTGGAATCATGCCTTTGTTGCCAAACTGTTCTAGGCAACATTTCAGACTAAAAGCATTGGCAATAATATTTTGAATATGTAAATGACAGGTGTAAAATGGTGTGAAATGAAATAAATTTCAACAAGGAGATATTTTCAGATTTTTAAATTTTTTTTTATTTTATAGAACTGAATAATAATGGCTGGCCATTCATATTTGAGGATGTCTGTCTATATAACTGAATAACAAGAGAGAAAATATACAGTATGCATTCAAAAGAAAGAATATATTAAAAATTAGGAAATGTGTTTGTGATACACATGTGTGTGACAGAGAGAGTCCAGTTACAAAGGTGAAAGTTATCCGCATGCTTGGGAACACAGTCCCATTGGAGTTACTTCTATCACATGCTAGAAGGAAAAGAGTGAAGAAGTGTCCTGTTTTTATAGGTGCTTGGTGGCACCATCTAATGATAACTCACAGGATAAAAAACATAACAAAGGAGATTTTAATTTTGTCATTCAAATATGCCTATATATATATATATATATATATTATATCAGACACAATGGAAAACCTTTTAATTGACATGTTTCCACTTTAGGTTTGTGTCTCCAGGTTAGAATGCAAGACAAATTTGTGTTTTTTGTTTTGTTTCTTTTTGTTTTTTTTTTAGGTGGGGGGATCCATATTAAAACCATTAATCTCTGTAAAGTTGGCATCTTTTGGCCGGAATGTCTACCAAGCAAGCAGACATTAAAGGTTTTCATATAATAAAAAAAAAAGGAAAAAAGCAGCACACGCACACACACACATGTCATTCTACTGATTTGAAGATGCCTATCTAATGAAGGTGAAACGAGTCATCAATTAAAAGGTTCTCCACATTGGATCAGATGTTATTTGATACTGACATGCATGCATATGTATATATATGGGGTGTGTGTGTGTGTATATATATATATATATATATATATATATATATATATGTATGTATGTGTATATATGTATGTGTGTGTATGTGTGTATGTATGTGTATATATATATATATATATATATGTATGTATGTGTGTATATATATATATATGTATGTATGTGTGTATATATATATATATGTATGTATGTGTGTATATATATATATATGTATGTATGTGTGTATATATATATATATGTATGTATGTGTGTATATATATATATATGTATGTATGTATGTGTGTATATATATATATATGTATGTATGTGTGTATATATATATATATGTATGTATGTGTGTATATATATATATATGTATGTATGTGTGTATATATATATATATGTATGTATGTGTGTATATATATATATATGTATGTATGTGTGTATATATATATATATGTATGTATGTGTGTATATATATATATATGTATGTATGTGTGTATATATATATATATGTATGTATGTGTGTATATATATATATATGTATGTATGTGTGTATATATATATATATGTATGTATGTATGTGTATATATATATGTATGTATGTATGTGTATATATATATGTATGTATGATGTGTATATATATATGTATGTATGTATGTGTATATATATATGTATGTATGTATGTGTATATATATATGTATGTATGTATG